>JAYDZE010379252.1:0-17221 GCA_034509125.1 Monilaria moniliformis
GAAAAGCCCTATTCGGCGATCTTATCGCACCAGAAATTCATAATTTCAACTAGGGCCGTTTTAGGGATATTACAGATGTTTTAGGGTTTGTTTGGCTTTTTCCTGAAATTAATTTTTTCTGATTATGCCTATGGTTTTGAAATTAGAATTTGTTGTTTGATTTCATTGTATAGGGATAAGTTTGTATCTATTTTTACCATGGTGGAAGTATGGTGAACAATGTTGGGTGAGAAACATATATAGGGGCTTACAGTTGCAAGGTTTGATTTTGATATAGAAAAGTTTGGGTATTTTGATGTGGTTGAGGAAGTAGAAACGCTAGGATAATATGTCTGAGGGTAGGCTAACATTTATATTTCCATGAGTGTAACTCATATGGAGATAAAAGATGACAAGGATGTGATGAAAATGTCAACATATCTTCGTTGAAAAATAAGAGTGTTACATATCTACATTCATTGTGGAAAGAATGATGATAAATGTACTGCATCAGATGCTATTCAACCTATTTTAGGGGTTGAGATTGAGGGACTGGGTAATGAGGATATGGGAGAGTGTGAGGGTCAGGGTGGTGAGTGTTTGGGTAAGAGTGATGAGGGTTTGGTTGATGAGTGTCTGAGTGATGAGGGAGATGGTAGCTACATTCCATCTTGTGGAGAAGATGAGACTGATGATGATAGGAGTCCAATTGAATTAGTACTAGAGGATGAAGAATACACACAAGCTAGGCATAATTTACAAGATATGACTAATATGCTTTTAAATAATGATCTACTAGGAGGTTAGTTTGGTGTTATAAGAGGAGGTGTGTCTAACTATGAACAGTTAGATGAAGATGTTTGTTCTGACTCAACTAATGAGGAGGGTGAATATGCAAGGTTTAGAGAAAGAAATATGAGACTTGTTTGTGATCACAGGTCTGATCATAGGGAATTAAAAGTGATAGTGGGAATGAGATTCATAGATGGATATCAAGCTAGAGATAGTTTGACAGCAATGCTATAGAGAATGGATGAGTATTTTAGTTCATAAGTATTTTAGTTCAAGAATTGAATCTGGAAGAATGAATTGGAATCACTATCATTAGTGATCAACAAAAGGTGTGCAATTATTTTGCACTTTCTTCTTATTTTTGTATGTTGTACTTGCTGATTTGACAAATATGTATATTTGTAGGGGGCTTGTAATTTCCCTAGCTGAACATAGAAATTGTGCAATGCATGTGTATGCCAACTAGAAGAAAGCTCAAAAAGGAGCCACACTGAAGAATCTGTTCTGGAAATTTGTAGGAGTACATATGTTGAGAAATACAACCTGGCATGCCAAGCCCTAGAGAAAGAAGATGGATAGTCTTTTGCTGACTTGATGAACAGAAATCCCACCAAATTTTGTAATGGATTCATTACTACTATGCAATCTTTTGATTCTATACTCAACAATGTATGTGAAAGTTTTAGTGGATATATTATAAAAGCAAGAGCTAAACACTTGATAAACATGTTAGAAGACATGAGAACTTCTTTTATGGAGAGAGATTATAGGAAGTTAGAGAGAAGTTAGAGAAGGTTAGCTCTAATATATATGTGTTGTGTCATAAGATTAGAAATCAAGTTGAGATATTGAACTATGACAGTTGCCATTGTATGACAATTCATGCTTTGAGTGGTAAGTTTGAGGTTGCATTATATGATGATAGATTTGTGGTCACTCCTATCCTGAGAACAAGTGGTTGTAGAATGTGGGATATGCACGGGGTGAGCAGTCATGGAGTTTTTGAAACAAAGTTTGCAATCATATGTGAATGAGTACTTCACATTGGCTAACTATAAGATGGCATATGGATATGAGATTCTACCATTGAATGATGAGAAGATGTGACCTAGGGCAGAAGGTTATCAAGTTAGTCCACCTCATGTGAAGAAAATGCTCGGAAGTCCAAAAAAGAATAGGAAAAGGGAACCCATGGAGAAGGGTCCCTCTGGGCCTAATGAGCTCAGAAAAACATGTGTCATGGCATGTCAAAGGTGCATGGGCATAACACCAGAACATACAAGAATGCCCATGTACAGATTCCTCATAAACAACATGTTACCTTATTATTTTTCTAAGCTTTATCAAATTAATGTAGATGCTTACTAATACATGTTTGTTGCTTGGACTTAGGAAAAAACAGGACGACCTCGCAAGGTGCAACAATCCAATGAAGCAACATCACAAGCACAACCAAGTGAATGAGCATCATCAATGATTTCAATGGGAGATAGACCAAATATGCAGAATTATGAGAGATCCAAAACAACCTTGCCAACTCAAGAGAGTCAATCTCGATGGATGTTTTGCCTTCGTTTTGCACTATTTGGATTGTTTTGATACACAACTACTTTCATATTTTATGGGTTTCTGAATTGGATATTTTATTATGTTTGGTATATTTTGGGATCTTAAGGTGGTGAACAACTTTTGTGATCTATTGTATTTTATTTTGAAATGGTAATGTAATGAACAACTTGTTCACTTCTCATACTGTGTGTTTATGTATCATCAATGATTACAATTAAAACATTAACATAATATAGAACCAACAAAAAAACCTTCAAGTTGTCCAAACCATCTTCCATTACAAAATCATTAGCATAATAAGATGTTTCATAACCATCTTCTATTACAAAATCATTACCATAAACTTAATGTCATAACCAGACCATCTTCCATAACAAAAAACAATTACATAATCACATCCTCCATAACAAGAAATATTATAATACACAATACCAAGATCACAAACTTCATTTTTTGGATTACTTGCCCTAATTTCCCAATAACAATTTCGAGTGGTTCACACTCTTCACTCTTCAAACGAAGTTTCTCTTGAAGAACACCCTCCATCATTCTTTTACATTCAATCGCTCTTCAAAGTTTTCTCTTTCAAGCTTCAATCTCTGAAAATAATTCTCTTAGTTTGGGAAAAGACACGAACCAATCCATCGAAAGAGTTTGCAATCATCATCTTACAAATCCATCACAAATCTGTAATTAACCCCAATAAAATCCAACAACAAAATTAAGCACAAGGAAGTTATAATACCTTCCACAATGGACAACGATAGCAGCGCCATACAGGGTTAGCTTATTCGACGTCTCACTCTCAACATGAAGTCCAAGGTTATAGAGAACAATTTCCATGGAAGACCAGCTCACTTTCCAGCTTGAAGAGTGCGAAGAAAAAGAAGACATTCCAACAATAAAGCCCTACACTGAGAAGAATAAGAAATTCCAAGAGTTTCGAAGAAACAGAGCTCCGAAGAAATTGGAAGCACAATTGGAAAATGAAAGCAAAATTGGAGCATAATAGAAGTTCAGCTAGCTCCCATTCAACAAAATTGAAGTTTAGTTCCATTAGGCCATTAAGAAATGAAAATGAAAATTAGGGCATTGAACGAAGTCGTTTATAGCCCCCGTTAACGATATTGTTTTAAGTAATTTCTGGCGCATCCACGGAGATTTATCGGCGTGCCATGTTTAATACAATTACATTGAAAATATGTGATTCAGGTCGGTTTGGGAAATTAGCACGTTTTATTAAATTAATGATATTTGCGACCATTTTTAATATTTAAGGGAAATACCAAATTTCGGTCTAAATTTGTAGTTTTTCCTACCCAGAGCTCAATAATTGATTATGCAATACAACATATTCTAGGCAAATATATGAAGCCATATGTGAGGCAAACAAATTTTAAATGGCATGACCGTAGTAATTCTGATTCAAGGGGTTGTTTCTGGAAACAGACCTGAATGCAACCTATGAAACGACGATCCGATGCCTACAAACTACAAAGTATACAAACACACTTCCTAGGCGCGAACCCAAGGAAGAAAACACACACTCTTCCACTCTACCTCTCTCTCTCTAAAATTCTAAAATTATAGCACTAAATTATGGTAAGCAGAACTCTCGCAAGCCTTATGTGTTATGTTATTCCCATAGATATAGATAAAATCCACGAATCATTTGGAACCCTCAAACCTCAACTCCGATAATGATAACTTCCCCTAAATCAGGGATAAAGAGCCGTCACCTAGTACAATTCGAGCCCTAGCTTTGTATATCTGTCTCATGGAGTCTCCTACTGCGTTTCCGCAATACATCCCTCAGAATTCCAAGTATTTTTCTACGCTTCTTTTATTCCGTGTGTGAAGGTGTACGTGCATGATTCGTGATTTTCAATTGTGGATGATGATTGCGCAGGAAAAGGACGTTTCCGGGTGGCGGAAGCTCATCGGCAGCGTGTAAAGAAGTGGAGGTGTCGAAGATACCGCCGCCTGCGATGGATCGCTCTTCTAAACCCATGTGCTCGAAGCAACAAGAGGTGAGAGATTCGTTTTTTTCTTAATAAATTATTTCTATATTCGTCTTGTGATACGTTTCTGTCAGTGGTTTTGTTTTATCCATTGTTATTGTTGGAATGTTGGCAACAGATTGTGTTTTCTGCTGATAGTTTGTGATCGAAGGGAAATAGTATTCAGCAGGGTGAAATTATTCATAGAATGCAACTAGAGTATTGCTCCTATCCTCGTATAACCATTCGTAATTATCTTTCAACAGTTGGTGAATTTTGAGGATCATGTTTATTTTCCTTTGGTATTGTACGAAACTTCATAATCTCCTATAATTCTTTTCCATGCTCTTTTTTGCTATTTCGAATAGAATTACCTTTTGGATTTATTCATCACTGTAGTTTTATGCTATACTGTTAACGAAGCAGTGGGCTTTGAAGTAATTACGGAAGCTTATTTCACCCCTGTAAGAAATAAATTACCAAGATGGGTTGTAGTATGTAACTTGATTCCCCTGTTGCTAACTCCTCTGCAATGAACTTCCGAACAAGTTGCGGACCTAACCTTCTCCCTGCTTTGAGCAAAAACTGAAGTAAGCAATACTACTGCAATTGTTTTGCTGTATATGCAAAAACCTATATCTATATGAAAAGAATCTGAAGACTGATTTCTGGATTTGAGATATTTGAAAGCGAGCCTTGCTCAGATTAGCACATTTTCTTTGTTACTGGTACTTGTGTAATTCCATTTTGGGATTCAGTTTCTCAGTGACGCTCTATTTTCTTGGTCACAGAAGTAGGTGATTTGGTTTAAAGTAGTGACATTATTTTACAATGCACCTCCTTTTGGCATATTATGATGATTGGGTAAAGGGAAATAATCTCAAAACATTAGAGATGATTTTAGGGATCTCTTTATCTTGTTTCAATAGTTATCTTATTTGCTTACTTATCTATTTAGAGTCATAATTTTAGTAGCCTAGTAGGACTATGAAGGCATGGGAGGACACACATATACATTGGGGAGCCTCGGCCCCTCCAGACATTTCATTTTGGTTTTTTACATTTGAAAATTTCGCGATTCGTTGGAGATTTTCTCTACACCCCCATAGTGTTTAGAATATGGAGAACTATTTTAAAAGAAAATAACGTCGTTTCTGAACAAAAATATTGAAAAACTCAAATATGTTAGTAACTGACTTAACACGCCCATAAAAAAGAGAAACTAAATATAAAAATATTGGCAATGACCCCTTCTCATTCACTATTCTCTCTCATTCATGCAAGTGTCACTCTATCATACAACAGTAAGACCTCCCTCAAGATACCTTCCTGTGTCCGCCACTGTATGAATTTATGGGCTGGGCTTGTTGTTCGGAGCATTAGGTTAAGTCATGTTTTAATTTTCTTTAATTATTTAAGTGGTAGAATTGAAGTTGCTAGGTAACAGAAAAGTTATCTTAGTTGAGTCAGCCTGCAAGTCTGTTTTCTTTTGCAATTTCTCCTGCGACTTGTTTTTTAATTTTCTCTTAGTTTTAATCGTTTCAATGTAAAGTTTGGGTTGAATTCTCATGCATCTTGGAATACCGTTCAATGTATCACGAAATCAATGTGCATACTGATTTCAGTAGCTCTTGGGTGGGGGAAGTCTGTAGAAAGTGTACGTATGATGTTTATAGTAGCATATTGTTGGTTTCATATGGTTCATTTTTTAATTAGCTTCATCTTAAACATCAATGCTGCCACCTGTTTCTTGTGGGTCCTCTAGTGCTCCCTAGGTTCAAGAATGTTTTCAGTCATATCTGCCCTCATACACATAAGATATTAGTATATGTCTGCATAATTTTCCATTTTTTTTTCCTTCTTCTTTTACCCTCCTAATGAACTTACTGAACTCTGTGCTTATCACGGCATGTGCTTATATTGATAATTTTGTCTATCTATTCCCATCCCCAGTAACTGGTTTTATGAAAGTAACCTTACATCCTCCATTAACCTATCATTCCAAATTTCTTGAAGGTTCCTGAAATAATAGATGTTGACATGTTAGAAGACTGTGATAATGCTTCCTTGATGGATAGTGAAGTTGATGGAAGTGCCAAAGGGAAGGTACCTCTGAGTGCTTAGCTGTCCATATAGTTACCCTCTTAGAATCGTACTGTTGGATTGGCAACCTATAATTCTCTTCTGAATTCTTTTTTATTTCAGTGATGACAAATTTAATGAAATAATTTCTTCCTGTTTCCGCGCCAGAAAGTCCTCTCGAATTCTTCTGTTGGTGTTAGTGGTGAAGAATCTGGAGATGACATGGCAACATCAAATGTTGGTGCTGAAGAATTAGAAGATTATGCAGATGATTCCAGCTCTAGTCTATACTTTGGAGAGGATGAATGGATGGATACAGATTATGATGGTATGATTTATGATGACAATGATTATTTGGAAGCACATTTTGATAACATGGAGCTTCCACCTGGAGTTGAGGCGCCTGTCCCCTGGTTTCAGGGTTCTCCTAAAAATGATACAAAGAGCCCAATCAAGGGCCCAAGCACTTCAACACATTCAGGTTTGCAACTTATCTTTCTTAGCTTGAACTTATCTGAATCTCTATGGTCGTTGAAGTACTACCAAAAGAAGGATCTCCAACTTTGTTGAGCAATTCATGGACAGGCATACAGATGGATGTAGGCAACTAAATATGAATGGGACGTACTTCCAAAATGATGGATCCTATTCTAGGTCAGATGTCATCCTCGACCTTGGTCCTTGGGTACTATTGCCAATCTGAGTTCACAACTCTGAGGGGTTGTTTTACTCGTAATTATGGGAAGGAACCTTTTACTCTTCGTAAAGAGTAAAGGAACTAACCTGTGCATCCACATTATTGATGCCAGTCATTTTTTCTGCCCCCAATACATCCAAGTTCTTTATGATTGGCAGTAATAGCTATCTGACATCCGAAGATGCCATCAAAGGAAAGGCACTTAGAGTCAGAAACTCTTACCTGTTCCGGAAGCCTATGGATAATTGGAACTTTCTTTTGGGTCCTTTGAAATACTTGAACTATAAATAATTTTTGCTTTGGGATTAAAATTCTGCTCATAATGTAAGTTTGCATTTTCAACAGGGAGTTCACTGCGGACAAGTCTGGGGAAGGTGGTGGACGAAATTGTGCACAAGTTTGACAATTTTGCAAATTTTGGCACCGTTGATGATTACTCGGATCACCACTACTCTACAAGAAAGTGTTCTGAAGTGGTGAGAACGAGTCTGGATGTGTACTTAATCATGTCAATTGTCATATAAAATCTGTTTTTAAATATATCTTTGATCTTGTGGTATAGGCACCAAAGAACTGGGCGAAGAGAATACAAGAAGAATGGAAGATTCTTGAAAAGAATTTGCCAGGTAAGTTCTAGAAGTATCTTTTGAATTTTGTGACCAGCCTGTGAATGTGGTTTACATGGAGAAGAAGAAACAATCGATCCTCCATTCTATGCTTATGGCGTATCACACATCTCATCTGTCTTCCCGTTATGAATTCATATTCTTCTTCTACTCTTTGTCCGCCAGCTGAGGTATATGTGAGGGCTTATGAATCAAGGATGGATCTTTTGAGAGCCGTGATAATCGGGGCGGAAGGAACACCCTACCATGATGGTCTCTTTTTCTTTGATGTCCACTTCCCCAGCAATTATCCGTCTATCCCACCTGTATGGTTCTCTTGATCCTAGATCCTCATGTTAGTTATCTCTATCGAGCTGAAGATTCGCTTCTTGCTATCTGTTTTTGGCAGGAAGTCTATTATCATTCAGGCGGTCTCCGAATCAATCCTAACTTGTACAATTCTGGAAAAGTATGCCTTAGCCTTCTGAACACATGGAGCGGGAGCAGAAAGGAGAAGTGGATCCCAGAGCAGTCAACCGCACTACAAGTTTTGGTCTCCATACAAGGACTGATATTAAATGCAAAACCCTACTTTAATGAGCCTGGGTATGAAGGGAAGATGGGAACAAAACGAGGGGAGGATAGCTCCTCAGCATATAACGAGAACACATTCATATATTCCTTGAAGACAATGGTTTACAGCATGCAGAAGCCTCCCAAGGTATGATTAGTTTACTCATCTTTGCAGAATCGAATTCATGTGTATAATCATGCATGATATGCTCTTACATTGCTTTCCCTTGTAGCACTTTGAGGACTTTGTCGTGGGTTATTTCCGCAAGCACGCACGTTATATTCTGGTGTCCTGCGTGGCCTACTTGAACGGAGCTGAAGTGGGTTGCCTTGTCAGAGGCGGTGTTCGTGATGCTGACAAGGACAACAAGAGATGCTCGGAGCAGTTCAGAGACACCCTGGGGCAGTACATCACTCGTCTGGTACATACATTTATGGAAATCGGAGCTGGCGGTTGTCAGGAGTTCCTAGCTTCAGCTAAGAAAGGTAGTAAAACGGACTAGCAACTGCCGCAACTGGTTCGCTGTGGTGTGGCTTTCACCTTATTGGGTTAGCTTGTTTCGTGGATCAGAATTTGCAATCGCCACTTGATCTGCACTAATCGACGTGGGAAGTATATTACTTGGTTTCTCATGAATTTTTCAAGTAACAAGTCTATATTGACAGACAATACAATGTGTATATATAATTAGCATTCTGTAAATTACGCTTGTTTATGATCTCATATATAACTTCGAGCAGCGCATATGTCTAAATTTGACGGCAGCAAATTTACGTGCATAATGTAGGAATCAAACTCCGGTCCTTAAGTAGTAGGGGTAACAAATTTTATATGGGATTTATATATTAATAAATGCTAATGAAATTACAAAGTAGCGGTTTACACTGATGCTTAGTAACTATATTTGCCCTTCTTGCAGTACATTGAAAATGGTATATGTATATTAAATTTGAAATTAGTGCTTTTTCTTGATCAATAATGGTTTCTCGGTTTTCTTTCGTGATAAATCAAACTCCTAATCTATTAATGTGAGATGTAGCAACTTACTAATTGAATTGTACTTTCTTGTCAAATTAAGATTAGAATTTTTTAGGTTATATCAAATAATAGTAATATTATCTTTTATTTGTAAATATTGTGCAAAAATTTCAGTTGTATAAATCTATAAATTTAGTGTAAAATAATACATTCGTGAAAAATGGACTTGGAATTTCTTAGGAGACATGTTCAAGCCCGATAGAGCACCGACTGTAACGTATTTCTCATCCTACAAACATGTCATCTATCGAATTATTAATCAAATTGCTTAGGTATGTTACAGTTAATAATATATTATAATTCAAAATTACATAATTTTGACAATTTCTTCGAATTTACAGCAACTTGTTCCGATAAAAAAATTGAGTTGATCTTGGGCATCTCGGCGTGATGTTCTCTTTGACCTTGGACGGAGGCAACACTTTACTTTCGGGCAATAAGTTTACCCTTATCACCATAGTGAGAATGAGAAGAAAACATATTGATATTGTAAATGTGGTGTAAATGCATAAATATAAATGATATTTGAAAATTTGAGAGGAATTGAATTTAGAATTAGAAACTTGGTTTGGAGAGGTAAGTGAACTTAGTAAATTGGTAAGAACAATTGTACAACGACAAGTAGTACAAGAGGTGCGATTTGGAATGAGAATGGATATTTATTGATAAAAATGAGTTGGAAAATTTTGAATATGAAATTAAATTTTGAAAAAAAGATTGAATTTGCCGGTTTTTTTGCAGCAAAATTGGATGTTTTCTAAAGGAAACCGTCATTTTTCTGCCAAAACTGCCAAATTCGGTCTGAAAAAAATCTGCACTATTCATGCGGTTAATCGGCGAGTCGAAACCGCCGGTCACTATTCAAAGCCACCCCTAACTGGAACCGACCCGTTGAAACAGTTATGTCGATTTCGATTTAACTGTTGGATGTCGATTACGGATCGAAAGCAAGAACCGGCCGTCTAGTTCCGAGCCAAACTGGCGGTCCAATTGAAACCGCTCATCCCTACTTGCAAGATTTATCTCCTTATATAAGACTCTCCATTTGTTTCAGAGATTATGACATTGGAAAAGAATCAAAGGAAGAAAAATCCATTATGGAACTTATAACACGTTCGACTCACTTACAACAAACTTTAAAAAAGAAAACAACCAAACTCAACCATTAGTCGTGAAAACGACTTGGTCGACGAACACTTCCTCGGACGAGATGGGGCGAGCCCCCGCACTACCTCCTCTCCCTCTTCTTCCGTCGAACGTGTAACAGGAGTCAGGAGCCTCGGTATCAACCTCACTGTGCAATTCCCCACAACATTTCCCTATTGATGACAAGCATCCAAAATCTCACACGCCACGCCAATCAATCTCTTGTTCTTACCATTCCACGAGACCAAAAACTATCACATAAACCTCGCCTTTGGTAATCCCTCAAGACACTGAATTGAAGTCAGAGAGAGAGAGCGAGGCAAGAATCCGTCACCAACTGCAGACATCTCAGTCGCTGCCTCATCACCGAGCAGAACTCGGCTGCGTCGAGACTCAGCGACTCATCTTTTCGGCTCGGAAACGCCCCTGACTTGTTCCGTGACCAACGAGTATTTGTAATTGGAAAGTTCTGGAAAACTGAAAATACAAATGGGGGAGGGTCGTCGCTGCTGCGAGCTGTGACGTTCGTAAGGAGGAAGTAAGGAAGAACAATGTTTGGAACAGGAGTCATCATCAGTTTCAGATTTGGAAAAGGCGTGATTTTTGCATTTTAGCAAAGAGAAATAAGCATAAAGCAATGTTAAAAGTTTCTATTTTAGTTTATAGTCTATCGTCCCGGGCCACATTCACAAGAATGAGAGAGAAGGGTGTTATGACTCTGAATCACCAACGATTAGACATCATATTTGGATTGAAGAGCAGATTGTTCATTTGCAGAAGAAATTGACCCTTCTATTGGAGGATTGGATTAAGGGCTTTGGCTATGTTAAGAACGTTCGGTTTTGCTTTACGGATACCGGTTCTGGTTTAACCCCAATATCATGCCTTTTTAAGGATCCAAAATTTAGAAAGCTTCGTGTTCAGATTAGTAATTTAATCCAGTCTGGTCAAAGGATTAATGTATTAGCAGTTTACTCAAGAAAAATAAAAAAATTAGGTCAATTCAATTTATCCTGCCAGCAAATTCGAGGTTGCATAGGTGATGCAATTTGGAGTTGACTATGAGCACTACTTGTTCTTCTTCATTTTCAGTTTCTGTTTGCAATTTCAACCATTCTGCTATAATGAAGTCTTGTCGGTTTTTCATTTCTTTATGCTTCTTTCTCTTTGCCTTTTCTTCTTCTTCCATAGCTTCCGAATCCATCCCCACTGTTAGTGCTGACGAATTATACTCTACGCTTTCCTTTTTCACATCTTACTACACAGGTGAAGAAGCACTTATTGGCAAGTTACCAGAGAACACTACACATTTCTACTTTGTGAGGAAATACGCCAGATTACAAATCCAAGACCACTGCACAACTAATGCCACAGGCGTCTACCGAGTCAGAGGCTATTTGCTCATCCAGTTCCCATACTGGTATGGTGGTGATCCTCCTCGAACTGATCACAACTACGCTGCCTCTCGCGTTGCAAGTAGAGCACAAGGGAGAATCAGATTTTGGCTGGAAGGTTTGTGGTCTGAGAAGACAAGGCAGCTTCTGATGGTTGGATCTGCTTCTTGGGTGGTTGAGGGTAATCCCATCATTCTTGATGCTGTTCTTGATCTCAACTACACAGCCAAGAATAATCCAATCCTTTTTAATGGCTACATAAGTGGGAGCTTGAAGAGCACGGTTTGTGCCAATAATCCGGGGTATTTCGACCCTCTGTCTATATTCAGTTTTCCAGTACTTGCAAGCTACAATTATTCGGTTCTTTCAAAAGTGTATCAAGGTGGCACGTTGTCGGGCGGCTCTGATGTTGCAGGAAACCCATGGCCGAGTTATGACGGTTGTTGGGTTATCATGAGAGAATCCATACTTTTGGAGGTGGAGTATGGAGCTGAGTGTAGGGAAGAGAACGAGTATTGCTCTCCGCTTGGTGCTGGCGATGGATCGGTTGGATCCTTGCCGCGGTTACTGTTCTTCACTCCAATCCAGTGCTCTGCACCTGAGAGAAAGATGAGGTATATAGCCACATTTCAGAATACCAAATATGATCAAGGCTTCGGCCTAAACTCGACAGTCATTGGAGAGGCATCGTGGGACGATGACAAGAAAGAGCTTTTTGGCATTGCGTGCCGATTCCTAGATCCATTGAATCGCTCTGCAGATGAAGAAGCGGACTGTACAATGAGGTTGAGCCTGAGGTACACTTCAATCTTCACCATCAGAAATGAACCCAAACTCGTTGGCTGGTATAGGAGCATTAGACACATCGATAACTCGAGCTACTTTGGATTTATTAATCTCACAAAATCTGATGGGGTTGACCTGATCACTCTCCCAGATGTGAGATATGAGTACACAAAATTGGATGAAGTGAGAAGCTCGTGCGCGGTGAAGAGGGGGAGGAACACATATCCTGATGTGCATTCTGATAATATGAGAGTTGATCTCTCTGTTGAAAATTCCAGAGGCCAACAAATCGCATGGGTCTATGCTTCACCTCTTTGGGTCGGAAATGATGTGTACAATACGATGATCTCTGGTGGTGAACCTCACCACACCAACACATCCAACTCAAATATCAGCTATATGATAAGCTTAAGCTCTTCTTCAGAACTCGAGTTTGGTTCTCTGTTTACCAGTCTCAACTGGTCAGCCAATGCAAATTATGAAGTAGAGATGATAGCTGAAGGAGTGTACGATGCTGAAACCGGATGCCTATGCATGGTGGGGTGCAGAAACGGTGACTGTGAGATTCTTGTGACACTCGAGTTTTCTCCACTGACTGGAGAGAGAGGCGGCCATGCCAAGGGAAACATCATGAGCACCCGAGCCACAACAGACCCTCTCCACTTCCACGACATGATAATGCACTCCACTGCTTATTATGTGGAGGAGGCTACTGCACACTCTATATGGAGAATGGACTTGGAGATCACGATGGTGTTGGTATCCAACACCCTTGTCTGCGTAGTTGTAGCTCTGCAGATTATTCATGTCAAAAGATATTCTAAGGTGCCATCTTCCATTTCACTCTTCATGATTCTGATACTGTCCGTGGGGCTCGGGCTCCCGCTGATATTGAACATGGAAGACGTGCACTTGAGGAGACACCGTGGCAACAGTGGAAGGCTTGAAGCTAACGAAGTGGCGGTGAGGCTGAGCTCTTTGGTGGCGCTCTTGCTGCAACTGCGCCTCCTCCAGTTAGTTTGGGCTGCAAAACAGAGAGACGCGAATGGGAGTAGCACGTGGATTGGGGAGAGGAAGCCCGGTTGTATGTTGCTGTCGTTGTATGTTGTGGGTGGATTGCTTGGTGTGGTGTTGAATGGGAGAAGCAGCGAGTATTTTCCTCAGGCGCGAAACATGCATAGTGTGTGGGGAGGTTTAAGGTCTTATGGTGGTGTGATTCTTGATGGCTTCCTTGTTCCACAAGTGGTGCTCAATGCCTTAAGGGGTTGTGCAGAGAAGGCTCTGATTTGGCCATTTTATGTGGGGATCAGTGCAGTACGGGTGGCAGCTCATACTTATGATCTGTACAGGGCACACAATTATCCAGCTTTTGATCTTAAGGAAACATACTACTATGCTAATCCAGACGTGGGATTCTACTCAAGAGCTTGGGATGTCGTCGTTCCTTTCGGGATCATTGCGTTGGTTGTCGTTGTTTTTCTGCAGCAGCAGCAGCAGCAGCAGCGTCGCGGCTGCAGCCTTGCATTTTGAATCACTATTAACACTTGTCCTAATTTCTTGCATCTTTTTCCCACTCTGTATCTTCCTTCTATATAATAATCAAATTCTATTTTTATCATCTCATGCGTTCAGTTATTTTCATAATTAATCCAATGCTGCTAATTATTATCTCCAACTGGATTTTCAATTAATCAACTCGAACTATCCTTACAATATTTTAGACAGTCTTGGTCGATTAGTGTGTATTTTTTTGTGGATTTGGTAGCAACTACTAATAGTGTATATTCATCAACTAGGCCTCAATTTGACTTAAAGCAATAATGCAGATTCCTAAATTGTTTAGTTTGTCAAACATAGAATCTTAAGATTCTGATACTACCATTTGACCTACCTATTTAAACGATATTACAGCATGGCAACTTCTGGGAGTCTTCATAGAAATAAACATTTCTTTTACTAGTCGAAACCAACAGAAATCTAATAAATTTGTCTTCTTTCTTCATGGAGGCTGATTACTATAATTCACAATTCACTGCCCAAATTAGAAACAAGTAGCAAAGTATATGCCAATAGATCCTCGATTTTCTACTACATCCGACACAACTGTTTCATGCGCCGATCATTGTTATTCCATACTCCCTAGATCACGCCCCAAAATTCGTACAACAAAACCTCTATAAATTAATATTATTGGAATCGGATTATTTTATTAATTTAGAGAGACATTATATAATCGATAAATTAATAATTTAATAATTTAGAGAAATTTTAACGTATATACATAAATGACCTTCAAAATTTCGAGATTGTATAATCCACTAGTTATTGATGACAAATAAACTATAATACGAGTTTTGATTATTATTCACATAATCATGTTAATTGAAAGTTTGAATATATGTGAATTTGAAAACTCACATACACTTCATTCAGGAAAAGAAGCTTGCTTCTTAAACTCTGAGGTTAGCAACCAGAAAGAAAACTACACTGCGCTCTAGGCTCTAGCTGATAGTGAAGGTAAAACAGTCTATTTATAAATATTTCTAATATTTCTTTAAATATTAGATATAATTACTCTAAGAAAAATAAGTAATTTCTAAAGTGATATTTTCATTATTTAATTCAATCATGCTACTAAGTGATCGAAAGCCCAAATCTGGAGGTCTGAGCCCAGACGGCCATGTAAGGCCCACGTCATCCACGTGAGACAGCCCCTCATCCATTCAATCACCTACCAATACAAACTCGATCACACTCCTCCATTTATGAATATCTACTATTCCACGCACTATACACACCCAACATCCGTTTTCCCTCAATTTCCTCGCCATGGCTGGTCTCCTCGAAACCCTTATCATACCACGCGCTTCCGCCTCCCTCACCCCGGTCGTCGGATCCACCTCCCTCCGATTCTCTAACTTCAGCGGACTCAAGATCCAGCCAGCTCGGCCCTCCGTCAAGCTCAGTTCAACTCGGAAAGCGCGACTTGGTAGTAGAATCGTCTGCGAGGCGCAGGACACAGCTGTCGAAGGTTTGTATTCGCTCTATAGCTCGATTCTGCTCAATGACTTTTAGTCCGATTACTCCTTTTTTAGTGTAGGTATTTCCATTTTGTTGAATTTCTTTTGCCTGTTGTAGGATATTGTCTGAGTGAAGTTTTAGCTGAAATTCAATTAGCAAACGAGTGAATTTTGTGTTAAAGTATTTTTCATAATCGAATTACGTCTTAATTTGATCTCTGTCGGAATCATATGCAACAAAACAGGAATTTATATGAGAATACGCCATTAAAAGCAGCTTGCTTTTAATGTCCCTAGATAAGCTCGATCTTTTTTCCTTTTTTTTGGTAAAAATGAGGAGTTTCTTTTGGGGGTTAAAGTTGTCTTATTTTAACAAAATCCTTCGAATTTGGCCATTATCACTACAGAACTGCCATCACTGACAGCAGACTCGATGTATACCTGTGGGAAGTTTGAAATTGATGATATAAAGGAAGTGAACATCCATGGAGCCATTTATATTGAGATTATGTGTAAAATCACGCTTCTTTCTTAATTATTCAACCTTTTCATGGAGATGATCGATTAATGAAATCTGTGTTCATAGGGTGTTCCTAAATGTTCAAGATTGTAGTTCATTGTTGAATTTGAAAATTGACTAGAAAAATCAAGATGTCGAAAGGTTGAGCATTGGTCATGGATGAATAATGATGGAATCTGATTGTAGTTCGTTATTGCACTCAAATTGTGTTGTTAAGTTCAAAAGTGATCATAATTCATAATTTGAACTTTCCAAGCAATGCTAGTTACTAATAGTCTAATAGTGTGGCCCTTTATATCTTACTTGGTGCCCTCATCATTATATGTTTCCAAGTTTCTTGATAGTAATCAAAGCATTTATTTGTGATAAAGATATCATAATCATATCTGTGATAATGTATGCGTTTGAAACATTCTTAGCATCAATTACATGGTTATTCATTACCTTCTTGGAAAAAAATGCAGCGCCTCCTGCTGTTACCGATTCAAATTGGCAGTCTCTGGTACTTGAATCCGACCTACCCGTTCTGGTCGAGTTTTGGGCTCCATGGTGTGGGCCATGCCGCATGATCCACCCTGTCATCGACAAGCTGGCTCAGCAATATGCCGGGAAGCTCAAGGTGTACAAGGTTAACACAGATGAATCCCCTTCGATCGCAACCCAATATGGAATCCGGAGCATTCCAACCGTGATGGTGTTCAAGAATGGTGAGAAGAAAGAAGCAGTAATTGGTGCTGTTCCAGAATCTACATTGACGACTTGCCTAGAAAAATTCTTGTAGAGTGGTGTGTTTTGGGGCTTCAGGCTCGGTTTCATCTTTATCCGCCGACTTCAAATAATTGCTTTGTTAGCCCTTAATCATAAGATTTTGTATAGTGGATGCTGCTGTATTAATATATAATCTTGAAGATATATAGATGTTATTAATTCATACTTGTAATGTTAGGGGGTGTTTGCTACATGGGTTAACCCATGTCATGATACCTTATCCTGCTTTATTTATTTGTTTGGTAAACATG
>JAYDZE010379473.1:0-17217 GCA_034509125.1 Monilaria moniliformis
TTATCGTGTTTGCTAACAGGTTCGTGTCGTTATCGTGTCACTAACAGTTTCGTGTCCTTATCGTGTTGTTAGCGTGTTGTGTCAACACGAATAGGTTCATGTTGTTAACAGGTTCGTATCGTGTGTGGGTCGTGTTCGGGTTTGAATGTAGCAGGTCGGGTTCGTGTTCGGGTTGGGGGTTTTCTTAATAGGTCGTGTTCGGGTTTGACCTTATCGGGTGGGGTCGTTATCAGGTCGAACCGATAATATTATAGATAATGAATCTTTAATTTCCATGAAAGTTTTACAATCCTAATTATTTGTTGTGCCATATTTAGGAAAGTCCATACAAGTTTCGTTGGCACATTTGATATAATTAACTTTATTTCTAAAAAGCCCAAAGTGCTAGTTATCTTTCAATCAAAATAACGTGTTTATGATAAAACAAATACTTATAATTGTGTGATTGATTTCACAGCGGTTGCATTAGCCACCCCTTATTGTGTGTAGGCGATCCCTCGGAGCTCCAGTCCTCCAATAAGTAGTTTTATTTTTCCTTTCACTCTTAATTATTTAACTATGGCTCGATTATCGGTCATGGTATTATATTTAACTTACAAATAGGAGCATGTCCAGGGGTTGTTAGTGAAAGATATATGGATTAGATTGGGATATATATTAGATATGGTTTTGGTTAATTAATCATTGGACTTATAAATGAATTAAAGAAGACAAAAGATAGTAATCCCATAGGCCCAAGGCCTGTTGGTGCTATTAGTATATATATTTCTCTATTATAGAGAAATATATTGAGAATTCAGTTCCTTTATTTTCAAAATACAGAAAAGGGAGAACGTGAGAAAACCAATTCTTTGGTCATTTTTAATACGAGCAGTTCATCACATATTTCATAGCTTTATGTGTTGAACTTCTGCGCCTGGAATTGTTCATGCAACAGATCAAAAGTGCATGTGGACACCGGTAATCGTGAATTCATCTGCAGAATCCGATCAACTATTCAAGAGATTGCACAACAAGTAAGTTACTCCAACTGTCGTGATTTAGCTGCTCGACACATGAATTTAAGTTATAAATCTAGATATGTTATTCTTGTCTGTTGTTGGCCGCTGCGTAATCATTAGATGATGACAAGAATTACTAACAGTGGTATCAGAGCCCGATGCTCGATTCATAATTAATTTTGCTTGTTAATTAAATGCGGATTAAATTTTGACATTATTTTGTAATTGAGAATTAAATAATGAAATTAGATTTCACTTTAATTTTGGTTAATTAATTTTGACCAAAAATTGACGTCAGACCGAAATTGACTGTTTATCGGCACAAACTTCCGATGACGATGTGACGATGGCCGACTAACCATCTTGGGATGGTGGCTAGGCGGAGGGCGGAGCACGACGACAGGAAAGATGGTCGTGCGAGCCATCTCGCCCCGTTCGAGAAACGGTCGTGTTGTCAAGATTGCTAGGCAATCGACGTCGGCAATGAATGGTGGTTGGGTGACCGGTGGTGTCGGGCGAAGGCGCAAGGATGGCGGGATGGAGGGGTGCGAGGCTCGGCCACTGAAGCGGTGCAAGTTCTTCGCGATCTCCCTTGCAGATCCGCCGTTACGATTCGACCACTCAACGTTTCGTCCTGATTTTTGGGCAATCCACGACGGCTGGTGGTGTTGGTCGGTGACGTGACGGTAGAGATGCTAACGGTCGGAAATGGAGGGACGACATCGCTGCCATGGAGGCGGCGGCGGTGCCGTTTCTGCCTTGCAGAATCCCTAACCCAATTCGTGGTTTCCGTGTCGGTCTCGCGGGTCGCGAGTCAGTTCATGGGTTTGTGGATAGGGTTGTGAGACCGTGGGCCTATGGCTGTTGGGCTGCTTCTTTTATTAACTGGGCTCGACCCTCTTTTAAGCAGCTGGAACTGTTGTTGTGTTTTTCGGCTGGGCCAAAGGTAATTTTTTAACTATCGGCTGTTATGTATTCTAAAAAAAAATTATAATTTATAATTAATAGTATAAATCTCAATTACCCAAATTAATTTATTGATTATATTAATAAAATTCAAATTTAGTATTATTATTTTTGAAATAATCATATTAATTTAGAATTAATATTAAATGTAGTTTTATATTAATTTGGAATTAATATAAATTATTTATGCCCACAATTAATTAGAGAATAAAATATTAATTTAATTATGTATTTTATTAGTTGAGCATTTATTTATTTTCCTATGTGATAAGCATGTAATTTGATTTATTGCTTATTATTTAATTATAATAGTTAGAGACCGCTTTTATTCTTAGGTAGGCAGCGCCCAATACATGTAGTCTGCGATACTATGTCAGGGTAAGCGTCGCCCAATATGTGTGGTCCGCATTTATTATGCCTAGGTAGGCGGCACCCAGTAATTGTTTTGAAATTTCATATTGGATTTTAAATTGAGCAATTAGTATCACTTATTTTGCCCACTGAAAATAAAAGTCTTGTTTTTTAAATAAACACGCCGTTCATCATAATTTTATGATGTTCCTAATCTTTTCGACCACGAATTTTACACCAAAGCATTTACTCTAAATTGACAAGGCCAATGGTCATTCGTAGATGCATGGTTGGCATCGTGTGACGGGGCTGATTTGCTTCAATTGTTTTGAGTGGCCAAAGCGACCAAAATAATTTAAGGACGCAAATTAATTGGATTAATAAACCAAGAATTGTGAAATTGTTGTTGCAATTGGATTGGAGGCCTACCTAGTGATATTATTGTGGTCATCAGCTAAAGTAGAGGCTATAGTAATACAGAGTTGGATCTTGGACCACTAACATTTATATTTGATATAAATCCGTATTTTGTTTTTGGGGGCATAAAATATGTTAAAACTAGTTGGAACTAATCAGGGCATTAAACCCTTGTTTCATTAGTGATTTGAATGTGATCTTTGTTTACTTTTCTG
Source organism: Monilaria moniliformis (assembly GCA_034509125.1). NCBI lineage: Eukaryota > Viridiplantae > Streptophyta > Magnoliopsida > Caryophyllales > Aizoaceae > Monilaria > Monilaria moniliformis. Next base: position 2,951 of record JAYDZE010379473.1, read on the forward strand.
ATTTGTTTTTTTTTTTCTGTTATTTTTCTGTTCAGCTTGAAATGTCGAATTTGACTTTTAAATGTTTGATTGAAACAAACAAGTTGACTGGGTCAAACTTTGTGGATTGGCTCTGTAGCTTGTGCTTGGTGCTAAGGCTTGAAAAGGTTGAGTATGTCTTGGACATACCAAACTAGTGTCATCCTCGACAAGGAGTTGCCTGAGTATGCTTCGTTTGACAAAGAGGCTCGCGCGACACGTTGAGGATACCACATCGGCTCAGTATGTCATGTTGGCGTCTATGAGTAATGAACTGCAAAGACAACATGAACACATGCTTCCATATGTAATGCTTGAACACTTGAAGAGTTTGCATGCTTCACAAACTCAAACAATGGAGTATGACATACTCCAAGATCTTTTCAAGTGTAAGCTGCATGATGGAGGCCAGGTTTCTGAGCATGTGTTGAAAATGATAGGTCTGATTGAGAGGTTAGCATGAACTGGAACAATGTTTCCCGCAAATGTCTCAACAAATCTGGTTTTGCAGTCCATTCCTAGTTGTTTTGAGAATTTCGTAGTAAACTTCAATATGAACAACACAAAGGTGGGACTGCCAGAATTGTACAACATGCTAAAGATCTATGAGAATTCCACTTCCAAAGGCAACTTTGTGTTCATAGTGGGCTCTTATGAAAAGTCTTCCAATGGAAAAACAAGAAGAAGAAGAAGAAGAAGAAGAAGAAGAAGAAGAAGAGGAAGACATTAAAGGATGTTGTTCTAAAGCCTAAGAGTAGGGGGGTTAAGAAGAAGTCGGTACCACTAAAGGAATAGTGTGTTTTCTATCATGAGAAGGGGCACTGAAAGAGATATTACATTAAATTCAATGCACAAGGTGCATTGAGTAGGAGCTTAGGTATGTTTGTCATTGAGATAAATATGTCTATAAACAACTCACAATCCTGGATATTAGATACCGCTTGTGACTCACACATTTGTAATAATGTAAAGGGTCTAAGTGATAGCAGGAAAGTGAGGCATGAGGAAGTAGACCTACGCGTGGGAAATGGAAGAACAATTGCTGCTGAATGCGTGGGAACTTATAGATTAGATCTTCTCTCGGGACATAGACTAGATTTACATAATTGTTGTTTTGTTCCTATTATTTTGAAGAATATTATTTCCATTCCAATGTTAGACATTGAAGGTTTTTCCTTCCACTTTGTAAACAGATGTTGCTCGTTTTATCTTAATGGACTGTTATATGGAAATACCTCTCTTGTAAATAGATTATATATGCTTGAATGTGAACGAAATATTCTCAATGTTCAAAATAAAGGACCTAAGCTGAGTAACACGAATAACACTACTTATCTTTGGCATTGTAGACTTGGTCATATTAATGAGAAAAGAATAGCAATATTGAGAAAGTTAGACTATCTCACATCATTTGATTCCAAATCATATCGTGCTTGTGAATCTTGTCTTAAAGGAAAAATGACAAGTAAAAGGGGTTACGTGCTAAGAACGTGCTAGAGTTGATCAACACAAATGTGTGTGGGTCGTTTCCAACTCAAGCAAGAGGTGAATATTCGTACTTTATCACTTTTACTGATGATTTTTTCAAGGTATGGATATATGTATTTGATGAAACACAAATTTGAGGCCTTCGAGAAATTTAAAGAGTTTAAGTTCGAAGTTGAGAAACAACTGGAGAAAAGTATCAAGACTCTTCGATCAGATCGATGAGGGAAATATTTAAGCCGAGAATTTCTTGGTTACTTGAAATCTCATGGAATCCATTCAGACTGGATAAAGTCTTAAATGAGATAGATACATTGGGGACTTGCGAAAGGGCCTTTAGTAGAGGTTAAAACATATACTGGATATGTTGTTAATGAATATAGATTTCACATAATATCTCATTAATCGCGTCGAGCCACAATGAATAGTGGAGTCTGTATTAAAGGCGAAATATATAGCACTGATAATATGGTCTTTTATGGGAGATTGTTAGAATTGTGTGTTGGATTATCCTGGTATGCCAATCAAGAGGATCACATTATTTAAATGTGAGTGGTTTGATCTATCAACTCCAGGGACATTGGTTCATAAGGACATCAAATTAGTTTCTATAAACTACATAAGTATAACAAGTATGAGTCATTTGTCTTAGCAAATCAAGTCATTCTAAGTGTATTATTGCTCGTATCCTAGCATGAACCAAGCAAATAAAGATTGGTGGAAGTGTGTAAGGTCAAAGTAAGGTCTAAGGTCGAAGTTCCAAATCCGGTAACATCTATATCAACAATAGAACCACTGTTTCAGGAGGATGAAATGCGTATGACTTTGATGGATATTAATGTAGCAGTAGGAGATGATACTCCAATGTTTTATCCAAATGGTGGAGTGATAGATATCGATGATGATGGTGGATGCCCTGCGGATGAAGATATTATATTTTCTGATGATGAAAATATTGATGCAGATGAATATTAATATGATAATTTATGATTTTTTATTAATAATAGTTTTATTCAAGCTTAATTCCGAGCAGAAACTGATTGCACTAATTCTTTGTACATCTTTTAGATATGCATCGTCGTCGTCGTGGTCTCACTCCAGGGATGAAATAATTTTAGAGAGATCCATATATTGGGTTTGTTATTAGTTATTGATTATTACTTAAGCATGATTTATTAATCATTCACTAGTATTTGAATGTTATAGTGAATTAATGATACATCCTCAGATGTTGAGGGAGATCACGGCGACATTAAAGGATGTCCCAAATTTAACTGGTTTCAGCTGGGGATTGACAACAAATGAGATTAATGATGACTATTTTGAGGAATTTCGAGTAAGTATTGTTTTTATTACAAAGTTGTTTGTTTTGACTAAACAAACACACCAATATTTCATTTCTTTTACATAAATCATTTTTCTGGCCTTTCAAATGGGAGAGTGGGATGCAGACTCTTTGGGGCAAGAGGGCCGCAATTAGATTCTCTAACTTCATTGGTGACATAAAGAAGAAGATAACGCAAAATCGAGGGAGGCCGGGTTACGTGCCGAAAGATATGTGGAATGGATTAATCATGTGCTAAAGTAAATCGGAAGTTATAGCAAAGGCATAAATTGCAAGAAAGGCAAGATATTCTAAGCCAGATGGACCTGTTACCGAAATTAGCAAGCATCTGGGAGGCTCGGTGTCTGTTCCAATTGGAGCTTAGAAGATGGTAAGTGTTATATTTTAATGACAAATTAATTAGTTATTTTAATGTTTGTTTTATTGCATTTTGATAAATAGGCAGCGAAGAGGGGTGTCTCCATCAGTGAATGTGCATATGACTTGTTCTGGGCACTACACATGAACAAGGAGAGGGGCTACTCATATAAGAAGATAGCAGACGTAGATGTAAGTTATAGTATATAACACTAATGTATATATATTCAATTATGTATTTATAAAATATTTATTGCAATTCTTATTAACTAGGCGAATGTGAGGTAAAATGTTGTGAGCATGGACAATGGTGCCAATCTGAATGAGATATTTATCCATGATATTATGGAAGGCCGCCTTGACAAGACGAAGAGGATAATCCGAACATGATTTTTGGGACCGAGTCTCATGGAAAGTTCTTCCTCCACACAGAGTTCGGAAGCGACCAGTCGGCAATCCCAAGCTGAGTGGCAGGCTGAGATGCGCCGAGAAATTCAATCTAACTTGGAGTCTTAGATGGAATAACGCTTACAATCTGAGCGCGAGCAAAGAATGAAGTTGGATGAGGATATAAGGAGGATGCAGGAGATGATGCAACAATTCATGACCCAATAACAGTACCACCAGTCGAGTTACTCTGCAGCCCGGCCTGACGAGGATTCTGCAGAAATATGACCCTCTTATAAGTCATTTTTACTGACTATTAGAACTTTAACTGATGACCGTATTAAACTTGTAACCATTTAAACAAATACAAATTTGGGTTTGTAACCGTTTAAACAAATACAAATTTGGGTTCTGTGTATTGTTATTTTCCATTCAATGATTGTATTTTTGCTCAGTTTGTTAAAAATAGGTTGTCGTAACTAGGTAAAATAACAACGATAAAACCATAATGTAAAACTTACAATTACCGATGGACTCAATCCTACGGTTAATGTACGGCAGTTTATAATAGGAGATGACACTGGTAGACATGATCCACCGTTAATGCTATCGAAAATGGGTAAGCATCACGATTAAATGTTACAGGCGGACAAGCCGCCGCCGGAAACACTGCCGGAAAGTTCCGCCGGATGATTTTTTTTTTGCCGTCAATGGCATCGAACATTTTCCGGCGGAGTTGGCCGCCAGTAATGCGACGATGAAATTTAGCGGCGGATACTTATCCGCTAGTGACGTTTTCCCGTCCACCCTATTTATGGCACCGTGATTCCACCAGTAACATGTTTTACCGGTGGATATCTGTGGGTTAGCAGAGAAATTGTCCTTCGGTAAAATGCATTTTTTTGTAGTTGCACTGTTAAAAACGCAAAAAATTGCATTTTTTTGCATTGCGCTTTAACGCACAGTTAGGGGAGATCTTTCACTGCAAAATGCATTTTTCAGCACAATTGGAGATACTTTAATGGGAAGAAGACAATGGAAACAAAAGCAAAATTCAATACTAAATATGTGTCGGGTCAAGGGTCGAGCACGGGCCGGTTTAGAATCTTGATACAAAGATCCGCCCGTATACTAGGTAGGCGCGCATGGGAGTTTTTTTCAATAAATAATAGGCCCTTACTACATATTTTTGGATGCGCCAAGATATGTTATTCTCTTCCACGTATACACTATAAATTTAGGAAATAAATTAGGTAGATGTTCAAATAATGTTTTCTTTTAATAAGAATGTGAGAACCAATTGCACTGAATGTATAAAATATTTGTACTTATGTGCACTAAACATATAAACTCTGTGTACAGTTATAAAATTAAATGTAGGTTCACTACAAGTGACTTATAAGTCAAGTACAAGTCATTTCTAAATGCAGTGCAAGTGTTTCATGTTCACACTTTAAAAAATTATAATTTGAAACCAAGCCATAAATTATTCCTCAAAAATCTAAAAATTATCAACAAACATAGTCGTCACTTTATCTTAAATAAAATTCCTTCAGACATTGCCATCAACAAATCATTCCTTAATAATCTACAATTTCAGTGTTCTTTATTATGACATAAAATGTAAAAGATCATGTCTAGAAAAATAAAAGAATATATTATAAATAAGCGTGCAAAATACCAAATTCATAGAAGATTATAGATATATATTACATATTCTAATGTAAATTATCAATTAGCATTTTGGTCAAAATATATACTTATTTTCTGTTTTTGTGAAGAACTTGTAAGTTCTTCCGGGATAAAAACGTTATTCTATATAAGGGACTGAAACTACATTTTACCCTGAGTTCTTCTGTAGTCTTATATGAACTTATCAGTACGGATATACAATGATGCACTTGAGAATAATTCATTAATCTTGATACACACGAACACTCCTAGCTATATATGGCTTAAGAAAGTGAGATTATAACCTAAAATGAAGTTAACCCAAACCTAGCTTTAAATGATTTTTTAGTAATTAAGTGGAGGCACTTGAAGGGATTAATTAATCTGATCATAAGTGATCAACACAAGTTCGACATCAAACAACAAATCAGTTGGTGGATATCGAGAGGCCAAGGACAAGGGCAATGATAAGGAAGATGAAAGACACCTTCACTAACGTCATTCGGAAGATTGCAAGGCAAGAAGAGTCCAAGATCGAGGACAAGTCGCCTCTTAAGACATTCCTTGAAGTGAAAGAGTCTCTCAAAGGTCTGAAAATTAGTACACGGACCGTCTCAAAGCCCGTCGACTCGACACGGCCCATGTGGGAAGAAGGGCGAGCTCAGAAGGTCCCACACGGACCGTATGGTAGCACCGCCTGACCACACAGCCTGTGTGTAACGCGAGCAGCAACCCCGAGAGCATCACACAGACTGTGTGGAAGGGCGGACCCAAGAGCATCACACAGACCGTATGTTGGCTCCGCCCTTCCACATGGCTTGTGTGCTAGCATGGGATCGCAACCCCGAGAGTAGCACACAGACTGTGTAGTGACTCTACCCCTCCACACAGCTTGTGTAGCTGTATGTAGCTGCTGATTTTGGTATCTTTCAAGTGTACTTTTTTTTCCCTTTTGTTACCTAAATCCTAACCAAACTAGTTCTTGGTAGAAAGAGTGTAAGGATGTTAGTAGAATATATTTTTGTCTTGTCTAAGGAGTCAACCTTCTCATTAAAAGGGTTTGGAACTCATTTTTAACATTAGACTTTGATGAATGTAAATTTTCTCCATGAGAGAGTTGCTCCATTTTTGGTGGAGTTTGTTTGTTTTTTTTTTTTTTAAATCATGCTAGTGGACATGGTTGCATTGTATAATATGTTGTTCAATATAAACGTATGCATCCAGCTTAGTGTTTGCTAGTTTGTGGAGCTTTGCAAGAGATTGTTCTAGTGAAGTGGCCAAGGATTGACTCCAATCTTTTAGTTGAGGTTCTTGGTCTTAGAAATGTGTCTTGTGTATAAACACTCTTCTTCATCTTCTTAAACCTTACATCTGTCCTTTTTTTATTCAACTATTTATTGGTTGAATCTATTCTACCTTTTTTTTCTTTTTGTTTGGTACCTTGCAAGAGCAAATTTTTGAAAAGTTTCAATGTTTATATGATGGTTTACATCATTCATCCTACTGCAATATTGACAGATAGATCAATGCACGAGAAAAGTTATGTCCAACACCATTCACGGATTGTGTTGCATATTCATCAAAAGATTCCGAAACACAAATCTAATTATTTCCAAACAGTCTTATCAAATAATCATATCCCAAATTTTCAAAAGCATTTGTGGAATCATGAAATTGTAACAAAGCAAATTTAATTGAAATCATTATCAAAATTCAATTAGCTATAAGAACATGTTTATACAGCGCAATATTTAATTAAATATTTTTTGAAGTAATTTAATATTTTATAATAAAACCATGTAACTTGTAAAGTTAAGAAAGAACTACTTCTAAATGAAAATATGAATTATATTTTATAAATTTGTTATTTGTAATTTATATTAAAATATTATTTGCTTTTAAAGTATAATTAATTAATTGATTAGGGCATGCTATGTAAACATATAATTGTATATACAAAATTGGTTCACACTTGACGTAACTTGCCAGAAGTCACTCGCGTAAAATGACATAGATAACCCAGACCTGTATAATCAAAACGAAAGTCTGAGGTATTACGCTGGAGTTTGGGGTTTAAACAAAAGCTATAGATAAGATCTGATTTGGTCGGGCAAACCTACTTAAGATGATCTGTCGACCAGAGGACCTGCCAATAGCCATGCACGTGATCAACGTAGCTCTGTTCATATCTGGCACGACAAATGTCATGATCTAGCATCTTCTTGTTAGACAAAAGCGTCCCAAGTCCTGACCTGGCTTCCATGTATGACAATAGCCGAAAAACATCCTTGCTAGGAAAATATTTTGTAACTGTTTTTATGGACCACTCTATGTTTCTTTCCCGTTTATTTACTATATTGCTCGAGCATATATATTTTACTGCTCGAACATATATGCTATAATACTGCTTGTGGTTTTATTATATACTGTTGTTTGGTTTATTGTTACGTTACTGTTAGAGTAAATATGCTATGCTGCTCGAATATATATACTATACTGCTCGAATATATATGCTTTACTGTTCGAACATATATGTTATACTAATCGAGTATACATGCTACGCTTCTCGAATTTATGTACTATACTGCTCGAATATATATATGCTATGCTAATTATGCTATAACGATTTACCAATTACGATATAGCGATAAAGCACTGATGATTTATGATTTAGGTACACGAAGCCCCGTTCAAACTTCCTAGAATTCATTATGAATTCCAACCATGCCATGGATGATCAAAGGAATCAGAATGCTAAACATAATTACATGGATTCCACAATTGTCCCTACTTTGGCGACCAAGGTGTCTATTGAGAAACATGCAACTACAATTTACATTGATACTATGTTTAAAATAGTCTTGGAAGAAATAGTACATGCATGTTACAACTGTTGTGTTGCGGAGATAGTCGTTGAGAACAAAACCGAGATAAACAATGTAGTCGACAAACTTTATAACACATGGACTGTGAATCACGATATGGAGCATGGTTCGTATGATTGCAGATGTAAAATATATGGAAGGTTCGGTCTATTGTGCAGCTACATATTTTTTTTGATGAAAAACAAGGATGTGAAGTTGATTCCCGATAAATACTATGAAATGAGGTGGTTGAAGACTTCAATACTTAATCAGTGCATGTTAGTTTAAGCCACGAGCTTCAGATTGAACACAAATGTGGTTGATAATTTCAATGCTCTCAATAAGTTCTACGCATCCTTTTTTGGATTAGTTTACAGGATTGATGGTAATATTGACCAGATCAATGCACTTAAAACCACTATCAGTGATGCAGGACAACACATTTTTTTAGATGGGGCAGTATTATCTAACATTGAAAAGAAAAGAAGATTGATGAGTTCTATAGGTCATGTAGATCGGATGTTATCCAGGTGCACCCCCGATGTCGTCAAGACTAAAGGGTCAAGTAGTCGGTTGGTTTCAAGAAAAGAAAAAAAACATTAGGAATCGAAAGAAACTTGCAGGACATTGTGCAAAATATTGTGAGATGGGCCTCCATGACTCAAGGAATTGTGATAAAATAAAAGAGAAAATACTTAGAGATCTCAAAAGCCAAGCATAACTGTTGTAATATAGTCAAGCAGTATAGCAAATATATTCAAGCAATGTAAAATACATATCCGTTCGACATATCATTTATATTCGAGCAGCATAGCATAAATATTCGAGCAACATATCATATTTACTCTATCAGTATAACATAAATATTTGAGCAGCATATCAAGAACAAGGTTGACAGTTCAAGAACGAGCTGAGTAAATCGAGTAGTATTTCAAGAACAAGGTTGGCAATTCACTACGCATCAAAACTTAATTGTTTCAACAACGTAATTTCAAAACACACTTTTAGAAACCATATCAAAGTCGAAGAGTACTTTATATTTACTAGCTTATCACGTAATTATGGATAAAGTGGTTCAGACCAGAGTATCCATAATATAGTTCGTTCAATTACAGACCGACCAAGATTACCTAATCTGCAATGGGGAAAAATGATGGAGGGAGTGAGCTACAATAACCTAGTAGAGTGTTGCCCAAGGTTGAACACCTGCTATGTCAGGTCTTATCAAAAACACTAGATTAAATGCTAGGCGTTTGATGATCCACTTTTGGCTACCATCCATAATGTTTTTTTCTGCACCAGACAATTAATAATATATCAACGAATGGTAATATTGCATACATTATTGAAATTGTTATGCCCTTTTTCTCCATCATGAAGATATGTCAAGAAAGCTTCATGTGAACTCTTAAATCACGGTGGTGGATGAGCACCATACCAACGAAGATCCATCCTTTCATAATGAATATTAATCCTGCGTGGCCCTGACCCCACATGCAGGAAGAAACTCAGGTGCACCCATGCTAGAAAGATGGGTACAACAAATGATAGAGTCGCACATGTTGGTGACAACAGTACTTATATCCCCTAGACCTGTGGGGAACAACACATCTAAAAGTCATTTGGCAAGGCCTCCGTTAGCTAGACTTGCAACACAGGAAATATCCAGAGATTGGAAAGTACGAATTCTTTTGAGAGCAGAAAAAGAAGTGCTTATAAAATCGGTTCTTCAGTCATGATGAGTTGTTTTCTTCTTCCGGAACAAACATGTCAACAATTCAACATTATTGCAGCTAGCTTTTCATGGGGGCAGAAAAGAGAATAGCGTCGAATTTACCGGTGGAATTGGAAAAGGCTTTGCTGCAGTAAGGAGAAAGGAGGAATGAGATTTAGGGACATCAGTTTGTTTAATAAAACCATGCTAGTAAAAAAAACCAACCATGGAGCCTTCTGATGCCCCCTAAGTCACTTTTGGCCCGATCTCTCAAAACCCGCTATTTTCCACGATGTGATTTCCTTCAAGAATTTAGTGCCCATAATCTGTCTTTTGCTTTGACAAGCCTACTTACGGGTGAAGAGTTGGTTAGTGAAGGAATAACATGGAGAATTTGGAATTGCCATCAAGTTCAGGTCGGATATGATAAATGGCTACCATAAAAGAATTGGCATTTTTGTTGTGCTCGCATTCAGCAAGGGGATTCGCAAATGACCGTGAGTTCTTTATTCTTGGAAGTCGATGAATGGGGTTGGAGTTTGATCGATAAGTGCATTGATACAGATAACGTGACCAAGATACCCGACTTCATGAGCTCGAACTATCATGCCTTAGACCAACCTTTCTGGCCTCATGAGAAGAGTGGGAGCTATACTGTTAGGTCATGATATCATTTGGTAAAAACACTTCACGAGAGACACCTTGTTTCCCTTCAGCCAACCAATCGTGATTATGGCAGGGCATCTAGAAGGTTGAGGTTATTCCAAAAGTACAAGTGCTTTTGTGAAAATGCTTATTGGATGCTCTCCCTATAAAAGTGGCACTCCATCATAGATATTTTCTGGTAGACCTTATCTGTGCAAGGCGTACAGATGAAGAGGTCACACCGGAACACGTGTTGCAAGATTACTCGTGGATGAGGTTTCTTTTGCGAGCCTTCATTCTCCGTCTGGACCCTGGTACGTCTAATGTTGGTATGCCTCTTGTCGATTGGATATCTAAAGCTTTGATGAGTTGTGGCCCCAAATACTACGCCATTTTTGCATCTGCCATATGGGCTGGTTTGTATGCTCGTAATTGCTATATCTTCAATAATGCCATTATATCACTTGAAGTTGATTTGCAATTGCACAAAATTTGGTTAAGAAAAAACATAGTATGCGGACACATAGCTGCGTGGTAACAACATGAAGCATTCCATGCTCCGATAGAGGATTAAAATAAATTGTGATGCCGCGGTCAGGAGAAGAAGAATGAGTTGGTGTGGAAATTAATATCTCAAATGTGACGGGCCTGATGCAAGTCAGTCATCGCATCTATCTTAGATGAGTGATAACGATGGAGTTAGGTGAGGGACTCGTGGTGCGGGAGAGTTTGTTGCTGGTGAGGAAACATGAATAAATTATAGATTTAATACTTATATATTCTCTTGGGCACACTAAAAGGTTTGACATTTCTATAAGAGTGATGATCTAGGGTTTCAAAGCTCAAATTTTGATGTGGGGTTCTAAAAAAAACATTAAAAAATAAAAAGCCGAAATTTAAACGACATCGTATCCCTTAAAAAACGTCGTTTCTTATTACAACTAAAACATAATAAAATTTTAATTCCCAATATTCCTTACATAGAGATTCTTTATTATATTTGAAGATTATATATTGGTAGAAGGGGTGCAATCTGCATTACAAGTTTGAAAGCAATGGAGCGGGGAAGATGAAGTTTTGAGCGATCATCATTCTTGCTTCAGATTCTTCCACCTAAAACTTCACATTTTATAAGGCAACACGACTTGTATATGGAAACTCTGAACAAGACGACATTAGTCAGTTGTCATGACTTAAACTTTACAAAGACAAGTTAGATAGCTATAACTTCATTATTTTTGTTTTGGGATCTATCTTAAATCTTACTCTAAAGTAGATCATTTGGATTCATATTTTTCATTGAAGTAAAATAGGTTATAAGCGATCTATGGAGGAGAAAGATAGGTAAATAAAATACCATTGTTATAAATTAGCAAGGATACAGAACCTGGTGCACCTGTAGCTCAGCTCTCTTTCTTATTTCCTGCAATGTGGGTTGATTGAGAGGGAAAATCTGGAATCTGCAAACGTTCAACATCACCTCCCAACATTACTTTTCTGCCAAACAAACAGACCCAAAATGATTTGTCAAAATCCCAAAAGTTAAGATTGATCTGGAGTACAAGTCACTCAGATAGTTACCATACGTGGTGTGAGCCTCAAAAAGAAACAAATGATGTAGCTAGCTTTTCTTTAGTATTCCCCTCGTTCACAAAAAGTATGTAACATTTGCTATATTAGGTATCCATGAAAAGTATGCAACTCTTTTTTGGGGATATGATCTCATACTCAACTTTATATTTCCAACCTTATAAACACTTTTTATTTATCAAAAATTACATTTTTTTTCTACATAGTGAGACCCATAATTATAAACTTTATCAACCAAAATCACATCCGCCAACATCTACCAACTATTTCCTTAAAATATGTGCCTATAAAATATTGCATACTTTTTTTTGTACACGGAGAGAGTATAATTTTGTTAAAAATAAGGATTATTACTTATTTAATATCATGATAATAATTTGACTCAAATTTTAAAATATTATTTACAAAGATAATGTTTATTTATCTTTGTTGTTCATTTAATAGCCCAACTAAAAAAAATAAAAAATTCTGTTCAATTTAAGTTGATTTGTCTTCAAGAAACATATGTAAAAATTAATCATATGTTTACAAACAACTTGAATTTCATTGTGCTAAATGACCAATGAAAACTTTCTCAAGTGGCCTGAAAAATATGACTCGGGTTATTAAGTGAACAATGAAAATGCATATATATATTATATTTGTATTATTTTTAAGTTTAGACTAAAAATCGTGTTCTAATGCAAGTAAAATTTCATTTGTAATTAAACTCAAGTAAATATTTATAAAAATGTTTAAGTGTTGTTTGCGATCACTAAGATAAGTAATTTGTTTTCGAAACAACATTAAGAAAACTATTAAGATTCATCAATTGTTATTCATTTCATTTCGTTTTCTTTATTAATCAATGTACATATTTCATGTTTAGCAAACAAGTATCAACTTTTCATGATGATTGAAGTATTGTAACAAGGAAATTGATTAGTGAATCAAGTATGAATTGCCGGCAAGAATAGAATAAAAATAATTCCTATTAGGTTCTTATGAAATAAACCTTTTTTTCTCCAAGTACAATTATGTTCCATCAAATAATTTTAACCGTAAATATGTATATAAAAATCACCAAACTTCTATTATTTATTAATTTTATTATTTATTTACTATTTGTTAGAATATTTGTATATTAATTATGTACAATTTACGTTGTATTATGAAGAGATAAGTTCTATTTCTTTTATTACGCTGTGTTTTGAAAAATAGACCAGCCCATAAAAGAATAAATAATATCGCCTGACAAAGTGATTGGGCCTTTCCGTTGTAGGGGCACAGAGTTGAAATTTGATGGTTTGAAAGTATTTAATTCAAGAGTACAAAAATATTAAAGCCAAATCACAGTGGTTGATTTTTACCTCGAAACTTTGTAGTAGCGGAAGCAGCAGAGTTGTAGAAAAGATTAATGTAAGAGGCTTATTTTAGAGTGTTTTCTAAAAAGTATGTTGTGTTAATAGGTAGAAGTGTATTCATAGAAATGAAATAGAGGCAAGTGGTTTGAGAAAAATCAAAATTAATGTGATAATCGATTTATAGAGTACTTGTTGTGCCTAACTTGTTATTAGGTGGGGCTTACACACAACGTTAGTAAATGCCAAATGATTAAGGCTCTACCACTGTGTCATCTACTAGCAATAAGTAAACGTACGTCTCTAAGAAGAAAAATAGGCACACAACCACGAGCCACGAGCTACTTGATCTAATGGTGAGAAATCAAATACAAATTTTCTCAACTTAATAAAATCTCCTAATTAATTATATCATAGTGACATTGGTAACTTTTAAATTATATTTTTAGTATAATATAGAATGTAAATGAGTTACTGTAGCGATTTTCTCTTTCTAAAATAATAAAAAGATCAAATGGAATAGTTTTTCCCATTTGATGACTAACCCTAAATACTTATGTATAGTCTGGGAGCACGAGCACCCCATAATTGGTGATACAACATGAATTAATAATGATACACATGCTTACTCTTCACTTTATTCTTGGACCACATATATAATGTTGGAAATATTCTGTGTTACAGAGATAATACTTGCCGTAATGTTACACAGAAATGGAGAATATTACAATTGAACAGAAATTACAAACTGAACCAAACTAACAAAAGGAACTACAAAACCGTATAAGCCGAGTCGAGGAGGCCTCTTTCCGCAAGACGAGATACGCCCCGGTAGTGCTCTCGGATTGGCG
>JAYDZE010379584.1:0-17217 GCA_034509125.1 Monilaria moniliformis
GTAGATTCGGTGTAGATTACGTGCCGAAATTATCGGCCATTTCCAAAATTATCTTCCGCTCGAATTTTTCGCGCAGAAAAAAATGCCCACATGATGCTCTTCCCGTAATGGTGTGATGCTGTATCGTATAATAAAATCCAGACCTTCTATTGGTGTAATCTAATGCTCGAGATTTGGTATTAGTGAAACATTATAGGGTTGTTCTTAGTCTAACACAATCATATTATATATATATATATATATATATATGGTTCAGTACACTTTATATTATAATCTCATTTTTCTTAATCGTAGTTCCCAAAAGAATTACAGCGAAACGGAGGGAGCATAATTTAACCAAAATTATTATTGTTAAATTCAATTTTTAGTTGTATATATAAAATACTCTTATTATATATCTAGGCATTATGACCAATCCCAAGCATTTATTGTTTATACGATATAAATGTAAATATAAAATCCCAAGCATTATGTCTACAATTGATAATATCCATAAATATATTTTCTAAACGTTCATCACCCCACCATCATCCCCTCCCCATCAAGACAAACCAGTTTCTGTTGGCTATTGTCTGCTATCAGCTCAGCTTCGGCTTCGACTCCGTTCCCCAAAACGCGTGCGATGAAACGGATTGGAGCAAGGCCGTTCCTCGCCGCCAACCGCAACTTCAACACCAACTCAGCCAGTTCCGACGCGGCGGATCCCGTCAGCAGGCTAAGACTCGAAGAGGTTTGCTCAAGGGACGATTCCACCGGAATGCAAGCACTCCATATTTTGAATCATTTTTTTCTTTGAATTTTGATTCATTCATTTTTATGTTATTTTATTTTTAATTGTGTAGGTGATAATTAGTATCAATTGAATTATCTCTATTTTGTACCATGAGCAGAGAAAATATTGGTCCTATCGACATTAACATTTAAAAATTTAATTAGTGGTGTGGTTTTGGGTAATGACGTGCATTACTTATGCAATATGAAAGATTTTGGAATTTGTAATAATTAATTAAATTTTATTTATTTATTTATATTGTAACTTCGAAAATAATTGGAGTAATTTATTTTTATTGAGTGACATAATTATGTTTTCTTACGATATTTTAACAATGGAAGGAATACTAATCAAGGTTTTATTTCGTTTACTCAACTCTTATGGAACTATGATTAAATATCATTTCAAGTGAAATTATTAAAATAGATATCGTATCAATATTACTTAAATTAATAAAAATTAGAACAATTGTTTTAACATGAAATTATTATCACTAATCAATTCATTGATATCATTGACATTTATAAATAATTTAAAATTAAGAAAATATATAATTTCTATGCACGGGGTCGTACTAGTTGTTTATACATGTATAAACTATTACTAAATTTCGGTGTTTAACTAACTAAAAATCTTGATGCAAAATTACACAATTTTGTAAGTTTTGAAATTTGACTTCATACCAAAAATTGCTGCCTAGTAGCTCGATTCTCCGGAGGTCGATGGAAAATCTGAAGATAGTATTAGAAACTCTAAATGATAGATTTCTAATGATACGTGTTACAAGAATCTAAACTTAAGAGGGAAAGAAAAGGATAGTGTTTTATGACAATAACTTTCAAGTCAATTTCCAACTGTTTTCGACGACCAAAACTTAACACTATGAATACCATTAGAAAGCTGTTATTGGAAGCTTTCCAATGATACATTCGGATTGTCCATTAAACTCTAAAAATTTGAGACATTGGCTAGCAAAATTTGAACTCATGCTAAATTCCAAAACTTATAAAGTTTGTGTACTTTTTAACCAAGACTTTTGAGTTGGTCGAAAATTAGAATTTGACCATAGTTGATGTATTTACAAACAATTAACCCATATTTTACTTACAGGGTTAATTATAGTTTATTGCTCAATCTTTCAAAATAGTTGCAAAAATAGCCTGCTTTAAAATTAAGATTTATTTTTTAATATTTTTTTTCATTATTCTTTTAATACCTTTTATGGAGACTATGTATAGACCAGCATTAATATGTATAGACCACCATTAATATTACTATGCAAAAATGTGATCATATAAGATAAAAAATATATATGTAATTAGATGTTGAACTTTGCATATTTAAAATTAATAAAATAAAATGAAAGCCTAGTTATATCTATTATATTAATATAAGTATTTTTATTATAACTTTCAATATTATGTGTCTATACTTTTATATTTTATTTTAGTTTTATTTGTCTACATAATTTGATTTTTTTATTAAATAAATTTCATTAAATTTACAATTTGGCGACTTTTTGAGTAATTGCTTTGAAAACAAACTTAATGTAAAATAGGTAAATTGAAGGTCTTAGTTATAGGAACAAATAATAGGAAACCTAATTATGAGAGTCAAAATTATTCTATATTTAATAAAAATAAATTTATGATGTATGAGAACACTTTATAACAAAAAAATATTTAATTGTGTGTGTATTGATCTAATGGTAGAGTTGTTAATGTTTGAGGCCAAATGTCTCAGGTTTTAGTTGATTGTAGTGTGATATTTAAATTTAATATTACAATTACAAAAAAATAATTAATGACCAAAATTTTATGTTTAATGAAATTTATTTTATAAAAATCAATTGAATTATATAAAAAATTACAATTAATATATAGAATTATAAATATATATATACACACATTTTAATTTTATTTTATTGGATTGAAACATGCAAAAAATTTAACATATAATTGTAAAGGGATAATTGCCATTTAAATCATAACTTTTCGTTGACTTCTCGTCAATCCCATAACTTTTGAAACTGGAACATAAAATCATAACTTTTGATATATTCTCAATTATCCCACAAATCAAAATAAATCGTTTTGAAGAACAGATGATTTGTCCACATCAGAAATTTTGGCTAACACGTCACCACCAATTTCACTGGAATTTTGATATGTGGATAATTGAAAAAGATGTCAAAAGTTGTGATTTTATGTTTCAATTTCAAAAGTTATGGGATTGACCAAAAGTTAATGAAAATTTGTGATTTAAATGATAATTATTCCAATTATAAAAAATGGTGAAGGAATGTGGATTTTGACCACTCTAGAAGATCTAGAACGAATCTGTCGATGCAATGAGATTTTGAGCAATTGAGGTGGGGCAGAAGGGCAAAATGGCAAAGGGCTACAATTCCCTAAAACTCGAAAAGAAAAAGTAACAATGCTCTCCACCTACAACTCAATTCACTTCCCTTTCTTTTCTCCATAACCCAATCAACCCACAGAACCGGATTCTTCTTTTATGCGCTTCTATCATCTCAATTGCTGCAAATTTATACGTGAATTAACTTGAAATCCCCAGCAAAAATCACCTGAAATTGAGAAAGAGTGGAAGGGAAAACAATCGCCGGTCGCCAAGCAACACTCCAATTTTTTCAGTAAGTATTAAACGTCAAGCTCAAGTTTTTAGCATTCTTTTTGTCAATTTACTTGTTTGTTATTAAGGGTGATTCTTATTTGGGGCACTGTGGTGAATTTTCGCTTTCCCTTTCTCTCTATGTTTTTATATTTGTGTATTCAATGCAATTATATTATCAGCATGCCCTTGTAAATTGGCATGTTTTGCTATTCCAGTAAATAATTAAAGAAGTCGAAACATATTTTGTATTTATAGGGTTCGAAGGTAAAGATGGAGTCTTTTGTCAATATTGGCAGTACCTTTTAGCTCAAAATTGGACATGACAAATGTAGATGCTTTTGGATTTTTACTTTGTTTAAGAACAGAACAATGAAGCCACTAGTTTAGGTCTTGGGTTCTGTGTGGGCCACATAATTTTTCTGTATGGCTTTGATTATTGGGTTAATCTGTGATACGTGTCATGGCTAAGATTATCGTTGCCTTGACTTAGAATTTATACCAATTTGCTGTTGATAATGTTATCATAAGCAAAAAAATTCTTCATATCTACGTAGGCTTTGAACTTAGATAGCTTGGACTTGGATTCCCCTTGGAACTCAATTTTGGTACTAACTCTTGTTAAATTATCTAAATGATTATTATTTACATACGCTGCCAGTAGAAAGGGTCTATTTCCCGTGTCTTCAGTGTGTTAATTTGATTCTAGAATGCACCATCTGATACCACAATTCCAATATCTCAAAATGTAATAGATTGCTAAGGCTTGGTAGCAGTCTTGTCTAGTTGTGCTGTGGAATGCGTACTTGATGTATAGTGCATTGATTTATGAAGAAACAATGTCGTTCCCATACCAGTAAATTGCTAACTCGAGGAAAACAGTGCATATGACATTTAGGTAGACTGAAACCTTCTCTATAGTGGTTGAATGGAGAAAGTAATGACTGCAGAACCTTCTATTTGTTATCATTAAACCTAATGTTTCAATGACTATTGGGAGAAAACATTATTCTCATTGTTGTTAAAAGCGCTCCTGGGGCGCCGGGCGCACGGGGCGAGGCTGAAATCGCCCCAAGGTGGCTGGGGCGAGCTAGATGCAGGGGGCGCGGCTGGGGCGCAGGGGTGAGGTTGGGGAGAGGCAGAGACAATTTTATCCTCCCAGTGTCTTTATCTCTCCATCTTTAATTGGTTGACAACATAGGTGCTCATTAGTGCATGTTTTACTCCATTTTTCGCCATTAATATGTCAGCATGGATATTCTAAAATTCATTTATATCTCTGCATTTATACCTACGCATTTATATCTCTGCATTGATAATATTTATTCTTCACCTAACAACCACTAATCTTTGACTTTATGTAGAAAAGACTATTATTGATATCTCTAGAGGGTCATATAACACGACTAAAAGAAAGCAACAGAAGAATATAGCCTTACAGAAACTTGCGTAGTATCTCTCATGCACTTGACTGAGCCTTGACTGACACTATCTCTTAGTTTTCTTAGTGTATACCCTTTTCTGTTATAGAGACAAGGATAAGGGTTCAGGAAGGCATTAAACCAGATATAAGTGGTGATCTATTGAAGTAGAGAAATAGAAAAGAACACAAGAATGGCTCCACAGGGTCAGGCGCTGTTGCCTGTCCAATCTTAAAGCCGATTCAAAGACCATAAGATCAAGATTTTTCCTGCCCAAGTGTTAAAAGCCGATACCAAAAACCGAAAGCCACACCCTTGGAACGACTCTAGTGACTCTATTTAATAGATGATTGACTAAATAACCTAGGACACTCGAACAAGTCTCACATATCGATCCATCTTTAAGTTTTAATCCTAAATAAATTTATCAACTAAGAAAATAAAAGGTAACTATGGAAATGAAATAAGTAGAGATAGAGAATCCCTGCAGGAACCAATCTGTAACATTCTGCATAGTAATATCCAATCAGACTCTTACCTAAGTTGCTGTTTGCAGTGCAAAGTGGATTGTGGATGTTGGAAAGTTTTATCTAAGTATGTGCTGCATGTTTAGCAGTTTATTGTATCTAGTATAGGTAATTTCACATCCTCATTTCTCCTTGATCATAACAACATGACCACTGCCCCTTCATACTGAAAGTTATGATTCATCCTTTTCTTTCTTTGGCAGATATTTAGTATATCAGCTGAAGATGCCAGAGTTGAGGGATGAGGTGACAGAAAACCATGCCAAAGGAAGGGAAGACAGTGAGTATGTGAGATTGGTCAAACCAAGTGAACTAAGGAAACCTGAACCAGAGATTTTGGAATCTCAGAGGCAGGAGAGAAATGGATCTCGTATATGGTGGGTGAAGACCATAATATGGTGTTTGATCACTGTAATTCTTCTTCTTATATTTGCGAAGTGGGGATTGCCCTTTCTTGTAAAGAAGGTATTTTCAAGGCTTTTTGTTTTTTTAAATTACATACCAACTTCCTTGATATTTTTCCACTAAACTCTGAAGAGATATAATCTGCAAATGTTCATGTTAACTAAGGGGGGAACTGATATTCGAAATTATAAGGTGCATGGCAGAAAATTGAGTTGAGGTTTCAGCAAGAGAATTCGAAACACTGAGAATTAATCTTAATTTTTTTTCTTCTTCTCGCATGCTAGAATTTTGCTCCAGTGATGTGAAATAACAGAGCCTAATAGAGGAAATGCTTGTAAATGATGATTTCTTCCATTATGCAATCATTACTGCACCATTCATATTTGTGTAAGGATATTGTGGCTTTAACATGTGTCAGGATTTTAGAAAAATATCAGGTCAAGCAGTTTGAGTGCTCAGAGTAATGTTTAAAAATGACTCAGTCGTATAAAGTCTAAGCAAAGCCAGATTTACATAGTTTGTGTTTGGAAAATAGTTAATAAAATATTTGCTTTCTTTCCTCTCAAGTTATATAGCTCTTTTTACCTTACTTTGCTACCAATTAAGAAACTGCAAGATCAAATTTACAGTCTTGCATTTTGCACATGTTATGGTTTTGCAAAGGTATATGGGCTCAACACCCAAGTAGTTAAAACTGCATTTGTTGGGACTCAATTTTTCTTGAGGAGACAGTCCGGACAACAACTAGTTTCACACATAGCTTTGAATTTTTGGTAGAGAAGCTCCATGACTGCAATCAATGTATATTTTAGGAGTAGAATTACACTTGTTATAATATATGGTGTGCTTGCTAGTTTTATTTTGCATTTGGGAAATCCTATTGTTTGTGCTTCTTAAGAATGTGACACAATGTCTACTATCTTACGTAGGTTCTTTTTCCAACCTTGGAATGGGAAGCCACTGCATTTGGCCGTCCAATGCTTGCGCTTGTACTTGTAGGTTCGTTGGCACTGTTCCCTGTTTTTTTTATTCCTTCCGGCCCTTCCATGTGGCTGGCTGGGATGATTTTTGGTTACGGTCTCGGGTTTGTCATAATCATGGTTGGAACAACAATTGGAATGATCCTTCCCTTCTTGATTGGTTTACTCTTTCGTGACCGAATTCATGTAAGGAAATTAACTTATAGGGAGCCTTTACAATGTTGACTTCGTTGCCTTGTTTTGCTACTCTATACTGTGTTTTATTTTCTTTTCTGCTGACAGCAATGGTTGAAGAGATGGCCTGAAAAAACTGCCATGATTAGATTGGCTGCAGAAGGAAGTTGGTTCCATCAGTTTCAAGTAGTTGCTCTTTTTAGAGTATCACCTTTTCCTTACACAATCTTCAACTATGCAATTGTTGTAACAAACATGAGATTCTGGCCCTATTTATGTGGATCAGTTGCAGGAATGATTCCAGAATCCTTCATTTACATCTACAGGTCACCCTCTCTCCCTCTCAATCTCTCAGTCTTTCGTGTACATCAGAAATTTGTTGTTCAATCTCCATCTCAATTACTGCATTGCAAATCAAGTAACGATTTTCAAATCGCCCACACATTAATTTCTGCTAATTCTCATTCTTAAATTTAGTCATGTATTGCAAATGGCAATATTAGGTGTTCGTTATATTGTGTAACTTGCTTGAGATGCTGCCATTATTAATTAATGTTTTGATTAACATCATTTTGTTCTATCTTTTTAAAGTTCTGCTCTTGTTTCTATGCAGTGGTAGGCTAATAAGGACATTAGCGGATGTCCAGTACGGGAACCATCACCTCACTCCAGTGGAGATCATTTACAACGTGATCTCATTCATTATTGCAATAATCTCAACAATTGTTTTCACTGTTTATGCCAAGAGGAAGTTGAATGATCTGGAGACAGAAGAAGCCGATGATGAAGGGCCAGCCGTTGGCACTAGCAGTTTTGAGTTGCATAAGCTCCCTAGTAAAGAACCTAATCCTAGTTTTATACTGTCTTTACCTGTAAATGGCTGAAGATGGGAGAGGCTTACTCTTACCTAGTATGTGCCTTAGGAAAATAATTGACTTGTAGGCTGGTTCTCAATGATATCTGTGAGTGGATCTGCCACATCTGTTTCAGGTGAGTCCAGATTAAATTTACTGATTCATTGAATATCCTCGATGTAAATGCCAGACAGATTATTGTTTTTATCTTCAAATTCCATTGGAAAATATATTCATCTTCTACAGTATCCTAGATGCCTTTAAAGAAACTCTACAGTATGACCTCACGCCAACAATGTTAAGAAACTGAAAGAAGGAAACTAATGTCGCTGTTCTTAGTGCTTTGTTTCAAGAAAATGACATATGAGGATGGTGCGAAGGAGGCAGTTCGATATCAGATGCTCTGCTCCACCTATCAAGAACCGGTTGTTGGGAAAGGCAAATGGAATTAGTTATGTCAACTGTAAGTTTATCTGTACTCATATTCGCTCCATAGTTCCTATATTTGACCCAATCCCTGAAAAATCTCTTCTATGAACTCATTGAAAACCGTTTGCTTGAACTTGCCCCCGATCTGCGTTTAAAATCACTACTTTGATAAAAGACTATTAGGAGTAGGTCTTGACTTCTATAGCATAAAAAAGTAGATAAATGAGTCTGTGTTGGTTTACCTGTGAGACTACAGCATATAAAGGTAAAGTGCTGTAACTGCAGATAACTTGCACAGTAAGATTTAGTCTATGAATTGAAGACCAAGTTTGTTAGAGTTTACTTTATCTCTGGCTAGTGAAATTACCCGATAACGAGCCTTGGAATGATGTAATCCAACCCCTCCATGATGTAGGAATCGAATCCATATGTGGTCTGGACAGGTAAGAAAAGAGAAAAATGGATTGAGGTTGTTGTTTGATGAGTATATATGAATATGATATGGACTCACCCAGATCCAAAGGAAGAAGGCAATCTCGAACGAGTTTTGGAAGATAATGAAATGGATCAAGTAGAAGACGAGGTCGGGGCTGTGGAACCAAAGCAGTTCGTCGGAAAGCCTCACTGTTACTTCAGCATGATGACTCTCATCCTTGGCCAGTTCACTTATTTTGTGCTCCAAGCCTCCAACTATTAGCAGAAGCTGAAATACTCCCAACAACTTTTTATTTATTTATTATTATTTCTCCATTTACCATGCAATTGTACATTTCAACTTACCACTAGAGGTAAAAATGACATCCAAAAATATGCATGCCAGCCTGCAGTTTTTATAAACAAAAAAAAAATGTTTTGGAAAAGTTAGTGATGCATGATGATAAACGGGAAGAGTCTTGTAATATATGTTGGTAGTTTACCTGCTATGTTGAGAAGCAAGAAGATCACCACAAACAGCCATAGATACCAACTGTAATGAGTTCACTCATCAGTGTCGCTATATTTAAATTTAGGTTGTTTATAACCTGAAATTATATATGTATATGTATAGACTATTATAGTGTATCTTAAAAGGTGTGTGTGTGTGTGTGTGTGTGACAGAGAAAGAGAGAGAGAGAGAGATATTGGTTGGTGATTCACCTTATTCCAAGTATTTTCTTGAAATCCTTTTCCAATGTCCACATCATATACTTGTGGAAATCATAATTTTGGTTGCTTGGACAATGCTCATGTATGATCATCAACATTTTCAATTTACAAATGGGATGAATTGGGTTTTCTCATCCCATGAATGATTTCATTTTGCAATTATCTTCCAAATTCCTTGCCAGTTAGAATTTCTAGAAATATTTGATCATTTGCACATAAAGTTGTGTGTGTGATACGTAATGTAAGAGCGAGAGAGCAGTGCTATGTAGTCCGACTTTGTCACTGAGCCATAAAATTGTCTGAAGAAGGCAAACTACATGCAATTATGGATCACAAAACATATGTTATATTTTACAGAAGTTGTTATGCCTGTTTGTCCTCTTGTACTCGACATTATCTGCCCATATAAGGAATTATCCTTAAATAAATTTTGATTAAAAATTATTAGTTAATGTAGAAAATAACAAAATAACAATAACATTTAATAATAAAGAATACAGAATAAATAATAAGTAAAAAAATATTATGTGATTGAAAAATAAAGCAAAATTTTAATATTAATTATAAATTCTTTTTCTATGTAATGCTTATTTACGTACTTTTGTGAAAGGTTTGTCATTATATTGGTATTTTTCTTCTTAGTGGCATCACTATATTAGTATTTCTATAATTTAAGTTTAGCTTGATCCTACGACTTATTTATCTTTAGGCTTCTCAGCTATATATGTATAATACAGGAATGTCCCACCAAATAGCCAAATGAATATTTATGTTTCTTGAGTTACAATTCACGCACATTTCTATAGACATGTAACTAAAGTGACTTGAACCTTCAATATATTGGTTGTAGAGAAGCGTTTTATCAACTAAACTACGCTTTGGTGTCTGTAAATTCCAAGGTTTACTGCTTCATGCAGTGTATGTCTAAATATACTTATGTGATCGCTTATGGTTTGTACCAATGTATATCTATTACTATTATAAATTAAAGTATGCGTTCTTACAAAATTTAGATGTATCCACAATATTTTTGTTTATTTTAAGTTTTAAAGATAATTTTTAGTAGAAAAATATGAATAAGAAATATTTTTTTTATCACATTTTAGTGATTTACACTTTTTTTAAATCTAATGTTCTATTGGTGAAAAATAAAAAATATTAAGATTTATTGTAATTTATTGCCCGAACTTTAGTGTAATTTGCAAAAATGACTCAAAACACTGAAAAATGTAAAAAATGTCTCGAGCCTCATTGGAGGTTGCTAAAAATGGTTTGAATTATAAAAAAATGCAAAACATAAACTATCGTGGAAATTGTAAAATTGGTATAGGCTCACACTTTCGGGCTTTGACCAATGATATACAAGACTCAAACTAGTGAAACATGATTGAGAAGAGAAATCCAAGAATTCCCTTTCCTGCATCACATTGTTACAGGGCATTCATGGCCTTTAATTTACAGCGATTCAGCTAACAGACAATAGCTGAATTTTTTTCCATTTACAACAAAAGGCATAAATCGTAATTCCTATTAAATTATCTCCACTGTCAGCTCTAAACACATCATCTATTCTCCAAGGGTACAAACAAATCATTCATACAACAGCAGCATAAAGCATCAGATCCTAATTCTACATTCACCAGGTCCTACTCCTACATCCTGCCTCCCCGCTGGCAGTCTAAGCTACTACCTCGCATCAGCAAATTCCCCGTATCATAGTCGTCCTAAAAATGTTACCACGTCTCCATTTCTTTTGGCTCTACCTCCAGTTAGAAACAGAAAACATTGTCAGCATATGCAGAGGAATTCATGTTCTCAGATAGAGTGATCTGTTAATCAATGATGTGCTGAATGTCGAGGCCTTGGTGGTACATACAAAGTGTCACCACAATCGATTGGCGTATGCATAAGAGGATTCCATCTGTCAAACACTATTCTGCCCCCTCGGCCAATCCTTCCACGGAAGCTAAATGAACGACCAGATGCGCCATTTGCAGTCGAAAGATCTGATGGCGGCTTTATGCTAGCTGCTGCTAGTTTATCTGGATAAAGCGGCTTCGTGAACAGCATAAGTGGCTCATTAGGATCCTGCACAAACATGTATAAGCATTTTCAAACTAGACAATAGCTGGTCCATGAGAAATAGCTACATTGCCATTCTTCTCCCTTGCAAAAACCTCCCAGTTTTACTGAATGTGCACCACCAATCATGCTACTGTCGGAATCTTCATGAAAAACTAATAAATCAGCTAAAGTTGACTAACGTCTTATGTGGTCAGCCTCTGTAATTTAAATCGAAACGATAATAACTCGAGAAAAATATTATATAGCTAATAGCCTAGCAAATGAGATACTAACGTCTATGAAGTTTTGAAGACTACAGATGCTGAACCTAATTATCATTAACCAGCATATGCATGATCCAAAAATGTCCAACTCAGAAACTACATGCAAGTAAAAACATCTAGCTCACCCTAATATAGGGAAGAATAATATAGTTTAATTTTTTTCTCAATGGGACAGAAGAATAGATTCTTACCAGCTTAGGAAGCCGCACATGAGGAACACGCCTTCCAGCCTCTCTCCTCATGTTCCCAGAAGGTACCATCACCAGCTTTGGTTCAGTGAAAGGTGAGTTTTGGACAACAGGAGATCGACTTGGTGGACGACTGTTTGCCACATCATCAGAATCAAAGAACTCCTCTTCACTTGAACCCACTTTGCTGGGAAAGGATGGCAATCCCGGAATGGCCAAAGAATCCTCAAGGAGCTCAGTTTCATGCTGCAATGTACCAATGGTAGTTAAATACAGCTAACATACAATCACAAGAGGCCTCACAGAATGTAAACCTTCCAACAACATAACAATCAACAAGGCGAGTATTCAACCCCATCAGCTTCAGCCCCCTTCCTCAATCCTGTATTCAACTCCAGATACTTATCCTGTTTCCATTATTCTAAAGAATGTGGCATTACCTTTAATCCACCCAGTTTCTATTTGGCACTTTTTAACAACTTCTTTCAACGAGATTACTGTTTTTATTTTATTCTTTGCAGGTTTGGAGCCCTTTAGCGCAAAGAAGAACATCTATAGAAGATTTGATAATGATAGGATAGTCTATTATGGAAGACCCCATGGGAAAGCATTTGAGATTCGAGAGTAAAAGCAAGAACAATAAGATTCTCTCTATAGTTGCACTCTACGTATTGATACTTTACCTACTCTGCATAAAGTTGTATTCAACCTAGTTGATACCAAATTAGTCTTTATTTATAGTTTAGTGTCTTATTTACGATGTTTGAGTAATTTGCTAGCTCTACCAGGACCAACCTAAGAAATAATCATATGATGGGTTTAGGTGTTATCCCTTATGCATCTTCTTTATCTATTGAATTAGTTTATAGCTTGTTTAGTGTTTGAAACCTTGATGAAGTATATACATGGTTTCATTTATCAATCATACATACTGGATGGATCTCTAGAACTGAACCAGTGATTTAGGATCAGAAAAGTAGTTTTAATCTTTTGAAGATTTTGAAAATTTTAGTACATAATGAAGAGCTCAAAGGATCTAGATTAATTCTAGTAACCATAAAAGCGGATTGGTTAGTTCAGGCACAACACTGAAGCTCGAATGAAAATATAAACACCTTAGCCTTTACATATTACAATGAGCCATTACTCGTAGTGATAGACCTAACCTTAGGTTTTCCATAACTAGTTGACTTCCAATATTTTTGTAAATGATAAGTTTAAGTCACGAGATACAGCATTCAATTACTAATTGTATCAAGGTTTTCAAAATCAAACCTTACTGCAAAATGAATGACATGTCGACTAATTCAAGATATCATATAAAGGGTAGGCAGCTCTCAATGAATAAATATTAGGACAAGTAGCTATGCAAACCTTGTACTTCATCTGAATTCTTTGAAGGGTGATCTCACTCTCCACAAGTTCTCGTTTCTTCTCTTCTCTCTACATAGAACACAAATTTCTAACATTATATAAAGGAAGAAGCTAGAAATAAATAGAGATATTGAACCATGAGCAATACAGTACCTTGATCAAAGCCTCAAGAGTAGTCTTTGCCTGACCGAGATTGCGCCTCACCTATAAAAGTGAATGATAAACAGAACCAAGTGAATAACTGCAATTACAAATGAACATTCCAGAATTCATAACAGGTGGAGTACAAAGAAAAAGATATTGACCATTCAAGATGAGAGAGGAACACAGATAACAAGAGTTTGACTCAGATATGCAGAACATTTAATGGTTTAGCCACCAAAGTGGCTCGAGAAGAAAGGTGTGAAGCCTTTGACCCCCAAACAGAAAAAAAGAAAAGTTGTATCAAGCAATCCTCACCAAACCGTCAGATGCTATGGAACACAGAAAATTCTATTGAAGGTTTGTCCATTGCTAAATACAGGTGAGAAATCGATAGGGGATAAGTACAGTGGGAAATGAAAGAGGATTCTGGTAAGAAAACAAGAGTTCTTGATGTTGTCAGAAAGGAGCAGATGGGACCCACAGTTATAATGTACTACAATCATAAAAATAAATATGGAGCTATACCACAAATATTATTCTCTTAGAAGAAGGTAGTATCAGACTGCTGCATTAACCCCAACAAGCGCAACTATAATTCACTTAGGGTCCAAAAAATGTGCCATTCCAGGAAAATAAAAACACAAATAAAATCCCCTAAACCTCCAACTTATTTCAATATCCACTAGCAATAATTCCATTTAGTTTTCATATTATTCTATTTTTGTATAAGAAAACAAAGGATCTTAGTTATAAAAAAATAAGCTATCAGGAACAAGTCATCCATACAAAATGGATACCATCTATCTACAAAATACAACTCCAGAATCTAGCTCAACCTGATACAAAGTAGGACTACAACTTACTAGATTTTGACACCCACTGATTCTGCATCAACTATATGATGCTTAATTTCCATAAGTCAGTATATCACGATACCATGAAGTAATAGACAGCCAATATCCATGTCAAAACATATATCAATGTCAATTATTCCTTAAGAGCAAAAAGTAAGACAGAATATTGATTTACTTATAAGATCAACTTATTAATTAGATTCATATGAGAAAAATTGCAATTGTCAAAAGAAATACGTCAAACATATTTGGAAAGAAAGATGCATGTTTATATTCAATATTACATATGGCATTATGCATAAGAAAAATTAAATGATGCATGGTTCAATATCCCCCTACCACACCCCAACCCACCAGCATCTCCAAAAAAAGAAAAAAACAAATACTTAAGTTAAACATCAAGTACTGCTTAATACAAATAAAACATTCAAATCTCAATGACAGCCTGACAGCCACCAAGAGTCTAAGAGCCTAAGACCAGGTTTTATCAGATCCAAGGAAAAAAAAAGCTACTTGCCTACTTCAGTAATCAAAAGTTAAGATAGCATGTACCATGACATGCAAGAAAATCAAAGCACAGTTAGTATACTAATGCCTCAGAATAACTATAATTAACTTAATCTAAGCATATGATAAGTGAAAACATAATTATTCGAGGACTGGAGAGCTCAACAGCAAAATCTTCTCAAAATTTTAATGTGATTTCCTACTTGTGATTTTGAAAATTTATTACCATTATTATTATCCGCTCAATGTAAATTTTATATAAACTGCCAAGCAAATGATATTGGGAAAGATCTGATTTAAAAATTGGAACGGAGGCTTGGATCACCTGGCGAAGCTTTTCAAACGACTGAACATTGTTTTCCCTCCTTTGCATCTGTCCAAAGGGCCGATATGAGTCCAACGAGCATGTAATTCATAGAATATATCATGGTAAAATTATTAAAGCATATGTTAACATTTGCGAACTCTTCCAAAATAAACCGCTTACCCTTCGTGTGTGAAGCTTGTGAGCTTTCTCCCTTGGCCTAAACACATTATACGGATTGGTGTCATTGGATGGCGGGGGCGGCTGTAAAGCAAGTACACAACAGTTATAAGGAGCTAAAGCTATATAGCCATAAATATAAATCCTGTACATGGCTAGGGTAAGGGCACAAAATGGTTGTAAAGTACAGGTCTGAAGGGTAAATGGTAAGAGAATCAAGGGGAAATTTATTAATGATGTGCAATTCTATCAGCATCTAAGGTTACTGGATAAGAGGCCAAAATGAAACGAGTTTATGTACATCCCTTTTAGTTGTATAACAGGACAGACAACAATTACAACACTAGAGTGTCAGGTCAAAATGCATGCATCTAAAGATACGAGCATGCAGCATTGAATATGTATTGACAATGGTACAAAACCATTGCCTATTATTTTCATAATAATCAGGCGTAGTTTATTATAAGTTTCACAGTACGAGATCTAGACAAATGTAAGAAAGAAGTCTAACCTGCAAACGTCTGAGGACAGGTTTTTGCCGCCGCTCACGCTGGCAGAGATAAAGATGGAAACAAAGGCAAGTTAATCGAATTCAGAACTCATTTCAAGCTAAACCTTGCACTTTAAGGGGAAAAGAGGGTCACAAACCAGCAAGCTGATACTACAAAAATCAAACCACTAGCAAACTGAAATTTGACAGTTACATTTTCCAATCTAAATTGATTCTTAGACTGTTTAAAATGAAAGTTCCACATTCATAATTCTTTATCTGATTGAGAAATATGCCAAATATTTCAAAGAAGATTCTCTCTCTCTCTGCTCTCTTGTATTTAGATTCTTCCAATCGACATTTACATAGGGAAGACTTCCAAAAAAAAGGCATACAATATATTGATGTAGTCATGAAAGCATCCTAGATTCTCGTATTTGCTTCCACAAATAATACTTTTACCAAAAGAATACCAAATATTGTCTAGAAGGGATAAAGAACGAGAAAGTAAAAACTTAGAATTTATGATCAATTTATGCAATATTTCCCTCACCTTTTCTTTCCAGTAACTATAAATTGTCCGGAAAACTCCATACTCAATTGAGAGTGATTGCAATGCCTAGCATGTGAATTGACAAAAGATTAGGGTCTTATATAAAGGGCATAACATGTCAAGGAGATAAGAGAGACATGAGAAAAGCATACTTTATCAAAATATAATTAAGAGCAAAAATTACTTCCATTACTCAAATTTGTATATCATTGAATAGGATGAGCGCAACCACCATCACCGTTTCATAACATTACAAAATGCAAACAAACACAGCACTGGACTCAATCATGCCACAAGCAAACTACAAATATGTGTCAACCTGGTACTCACTTATCTGAAGGTCCTGCTAAGTTACTTAAATACATAAACGAAATGGGAATCCTTCATGACGGCAGGCAAGCCTCTTTTGCTACAAAGACAAACCATCCTAAAATTTAGTTTCTCCTAGTCTTTCTAGGAAAATGAGAAAAAATCTAACTGCTCTATCTCAAATCAAGAATCACTTGAAAGGCCAAAAGCTATAGATTGCAGTTTGATATCAGAAAGAAGACAAGGCTACAAGCGCAGAGTCTAACAGATGGCAGAGTTGCAGTTTTCTATATCCATGATGATGAAGACTGATGACAAGTAGACGAGTAGCAAGTGCAGGGCCTTACTGGCAGCCAATGAAATTTACCATCCAGAAAAACAATATCGAATAACAAAATCAATACAGCTAGAACCACAGTATCAGAATGATTATGTAAGCTTTGAATCACTAAAACAAATTGCAACATTCACCTCAACAGCAGCATCAAAAGTTAAAAGCACGGGAATAGGTGTGCTAAGTGTTGGACTAATAACCCCTGCTTTTTCACGGGCCCTGTGATCTAAAACCTCCAACTTAAAAATTATTGTTTCCAATCTGCACCAAAATCAAACAAGCCAAGCAAAAAT
>JAYDZE010379695.1:0-17214 GCA_034509125.1 Monilaria moniliformis
ACCGCAGCCTTTCTTACTGTAAAGTTGTCGAAGTAATTGCAGAAACTACAGCTCCTTTGACTCCTTTCGGAGATCTCTTGAAAAAGATACCATCTCAGAGACCAGATTACAGTGTCAAGGTAGTTTCTTCCGGTATTTATTAACTTTATGCAAATACTTTGTTAATAGGATTTCATAATGATAATGATATCTCATAACATTTAATTGTAAGACAAACCAAAGAAAGAGCATATCTGCATTGACCTGTTCAATGTTCCTTTGTCTGCTTGTATTTGAAGGAATTTAGTTGTATAGGAGTCAGAAAATGATTAATCGTTAGAAATTTTATCTGGCTGGTAGGAACAAGATGAAGCAGATCGATCCCAGCCTGTTTTTACAGACAGCACTCCCGCTCAGGAAGATCCTAAGCCCGCTGAGGAAGAACCTAAGCCTGCTGTTGAAGAACCTAAGCCTGCCGAGGAAGAACCCGAGCAAATTAAGGCAACTAGAGCAACACCTCTATCTCCCTATGCTGCGTGAGTTTGCACTAATGTCCATCAAATCTCGTTTCTTTCTTCGTGGGATATTTCATCACATATCCTTTCTTCTTATAGCTATGAAGATCTAAAGCCACCAACTTCTCCCACTCCCACCGTGAGCACTGGGGCTGGTGCCACCAAGACAGAGATCGCGCCAGCTGCAGCAAGTCCCACATCTTCATCTGTTGAAGCCAGTTCTTTGGAGACATTAATAGAAGATGCAATTCCTCAGACTGCACCGAAGAAACCACATGCCTACTCGCCATACATAAAGTAAGTTCATTTGGCAAGTCCCCCTCCTTAGAGAGAGAATCTGTTTGTGAACCACTTGAGTTGTTTGGCAGTTATGAAGACTTAAAACCACCCAGCTCGCCAACTCCAACTCCTAGTGGCTCGATAAAGGAGCCTTCTACGGCCCCGACTCCTACAGAAGTGGAACCACAGCTCACTGGGGGGAATGATTTTCCCACCAGTGGAAGTATTGAAGCAATGGCAGCTCCAACAACTTCAGCTACTTATCACTCTCCATACATTGCGTAAGTTGATGAATTTTGGTGATATCTATTTCTCATTCTTACATTGTGGGATAATTACTTAGGGATCATACTGGTGTGAATTCCATTGATTATGCAATGTTGAATACCTGATTTAGATCCGATTCTCTTCAACAGATACGAAGACCTCAAGCCCCCCACTTCACCTTCTCCTAGTTCTCCAACACTCTCCTCAAACAGCAAACCTGAAAAGCCAGTTGATGAGAAACCAGAAAGCCATACTGAACCAAAGGCGAAACCCCTTTCACCCTACACAATGTAAGCTCATTCCTATTGTTACTAAAAATTTCCTCAGAAAAAAGAAAATGTGATTAAGAAATAATTGGTATATAGAGGAATGCAGCATATTAGTTTGCGTTTTTCTTGATATGCAGGTACGAGGAGATGAAACCACCGAGTACCCCGACACCTTCTCCAAACTAAGCTCTGAATGTGAATGAAAAGCTTTCGCAAAGAGGTGCAGATTTTGCATTCTTTTTTCAGCACTCTCTCTCAGTGACTGTCTGAATGAGAGATCATTCTTTGTCTAAATTAGTTGTTTGTGTGGTTCCAACTGAGCAAGTTGATGATACATCGGCTGACTTTTTGGGGATTTATGTCATCTGTAATTCTCATTTTCTTCATGAATATGATTTCATAGCATTCTCTGTAATTCTCGTTTTGATGACATTGTTTATGAGTATGATATAATACTGTTGCCTGTAGTTGTACTTATCATCACATCATTCAATGTTATGACCGACCTCGTTCCATAAGTAACATGTGATATGTATCTCGTCATGTCATGTCATTTTTTCGACCTCGTTCCATGAGTAACATGTGATGTGTATCTCGTCATGTCATGTCATTTTTGCAATTCTCATAGAAATTTGGATAGAGTGCATCTATTTCACAATAAATTTAAAATGTTGTTATTGCAATAATTTATAATATATGTCGATTACTAAAATTGGGTCAAACCTCTTAAAAATGTATTACGCTAAATACTAGTCAAACAATCTTTTATCATACCAAAGGGGAAAAAATGTACACAAAGGTTTTTATATAATTAATATTTTTCTCCACATATAATTTTTTTATCCAATTCTAATAATTATAAAATCTGTGAAAAACCCACCAAACTTCAAAGATATATTTTAATTAATTAACATATTTACTTATAGATATTATATTACGATAACTATAACAATGAATGTAATGTGAAATGGTATTTACCCATATTTAAATAATTTCAGATAAGAAAATGTCCAAAAAAAGAAAGAAACAATATGCCAAAATAACTAACAACTGTCGACGGGTTTAATTTAGGGTTTATGTCCCAAACCCAGCCCTCAAATTTAGGCGTAAAATCCCTAATTCTGCGAATCATGGACCCATCTGAGGCGCTGAAATGCAACGTCGCTCCGGCCACTGCTACCGCTTACCTCGACCCGAACTACTGGTCCGCCTCAATAGCTCAGTTTTCGCCGTGTGTGTGTGTATGCGCGCGTTTGTGTATACACATATATATCTTGAAATGTATGTTTATTTTTGTTTAAATGAACTTTGTTGATTCAGGGATAAGAGGTTTGATCAAGAAGAGCATTACGAGTGGTTCAAAGACTATTCTCACTTTCGTCACCTCATTCTTGAATACGTTAAACCCAAGTCTGCTGTAAATCCCTGCTTATTTTATTTGTTAATTACTTTCTTTTTGTTTTTCTTGGTTTTTGTGTGTTGGATTATCCCCAGGGAATTATGTGCATATCAGCATATGTAGTGCTCTTTGGGAAAATTTGATACATATATGTGGCCTTGTGTGAAAACAGGTATTAGAAGTCGGATGTGGAAATTCTCAGCTGTGTGAAGAGCTGTATAGAGATGGAATTACCGATCTTACCTGCATCGATTTGTCATCGGTTGCTGTTGAGAAGATGAAGCAGCGGTTATCAACCAAGGGCTATAAAGGTTGGTAAATTCTTAATTTATGTTTAATTTTGTCAGCTCATATTTCTGTAGTGTGTATGCGATTTGGTGAAGGTATTGAGCTTTTAATGATCTCATAGTTCTGAAACTCATTGCTGAGTTGCAGTTTCTCATACCTCCTCTGCCCCCATCCAACCTTCTGTTGATGCTATGTTTAACATTTGATGTCTATGGATCACTCATACTGTTAAAGACTATATAAAATTTCCCGTCTAAAGCTTTTACTTGCGCTTACTGTTGAGCTTTCCCGGTTCGTTTCTGAATTGCATTTGCAAGGGGGTTAACTTTTTGAATTTCATGTGCGAACATTGTCAAGCAAACTCACCAATACGGGACTTAAATAAGGTCTTCCTCCGCTCCATAAGAAGCCAATTCTATTTATGATAAAAATCACGAGCAAGAGAAGTATTATTGTGGAAAAATTAAAAACTCCTGCACTTCACTAATTTAACTGTCTTGTCACTTCTCTTTCTGTTGGCATGCTTCTAATTCTTTCTCAGTTAAAACAATTTTTATGAGAATGCTTTGTTTTCTTCTGCTAATATTTATGCTCGTTAACTAGGTTGGAATAAAGAAAACTTAAAGTTCAAGTGTGTCAATCACCTTCCTTTAGCTCTCCTTGATGCTTTCAATGCAACACTGGAGATGTGACTCTTCTCATTTTCCTTTTTATGTTTGTGCATCTATCAGAAGTTAAAGTGCTGGAAGCTGATATGTTACAACTGCCTTTTGAAGATGAATGTTTTGATGTGGTTATAGAGAAGGGAACCATGGTAAAGTTGTGATGCATACAGTTATGGTACACAGACATACTATACTTTTGGGTTTTGCCCAAAAGTGGGCCAGTGTACTCTCACACGTGCCCCTGTTTTCATCCCTAACTGGAGGGGTTTGAATGCTGATTGCTGAGAAAGTTGATAATTAACCTAAATTTCATGTGCAATTAGAAATGTTAATTGATTGAACTTCATTTTGACTCTATTTTCGTTTCTATCTCATTTCTACTGCTTGGTTCCTCTACTGAGTTTTTCTTCCCCAGAAGACATCCATCCTCTACCCCATCATCATCCTTCTATTAATCCATAAATCAAGTAAAGGCTGATTTCTGTTTTCATAACCAGCACCATTTGACTTTTCAAGTGCCTTTTGTACCGGGTAGACTTTTTCAATATAGTTATTTGGAATATGAAGGATGTATTATTCGTGGACTCTGGAGATCCCTGGAATCCGGAACCTGTGACAGTGAGTAAAGTTATGGCAATGCTTGAAGGTGTTCATAGAGTGTTGAAACCCAATGGTATCTTCGTCTCCATCACCTTTGGCCAGGTAGAAGGAAAACAAAATAGTGATAGTTTCTCTCTAAATTCCGGAGGTGATAACATGATGTTTCAATACTTACTGTTTATTTTTCAGCCGCACTTCAGGCGTCCTTTGTTCAATGCTCCCACATTTACCTGGTCAATTGAATGGAAAACATTTGGTGATGGATTTCATTATTTCTTCTATATCTTGAAGAAGGTTTGTACTATTAAGACAGATCATTAGATAGCTAAATACAAAGTAGTTCATCTTGTCCTTCTCATGCATGCCAAATGAGGTCGCGGATACTAACAGCTAGAACTTTGCAGGGCGAGAGATCATCAGGTGACGTTGTGTATTTTGAAAAGCCTGAGATGCCGTCCCTCTCTCTTTACCACGAAGAATTGGAGAGTGAAGACTATCTATTTCGTACAAATCTGGATGAGATGTGAGGTCTGATTTCTTGACTCCTGGTAACCTAGTTCTCAGAGTGTTAGTGTTCCATGTGGCTATGGATAATACAAATTGGTAGTATCAACGTTTTGCATCCTGAAATTTTCATTTCCCTAATCATTGGATTATTTGCTTCATCTACTTGTATAGCTCTATATCTCAAACGATACTTCCAATCTTGCACTTCACTTCATCTCCATATGAGCATCAAACTGTCCACAACATAGAAATAGGGTACGTTTGTCCGAAAAATATTTGGGATTGCGAGTGTGAAGAGCATATTAGATTTCCTTCGGCTTTGTCCGAATAATAGTCACGTTGTTTAGCCCACATAATTTTTTATTTTTTATTAAAACATCATGTTTTTTTTTGGGGGAAAAACCGAATAATATTAAATTAAATTAATCTACGTGACTCAATCACGAAAATAGTGTAGTAGAGTATAGCTGGGAAGAAAAAGTTATAGTAGGGGAGTAATTAATCATAAAAAAAAGTAAATTCCTCTTTATAGTGGGGACTTGGAGTAGGATTGAGGTCCATCCTACTTGAGATTTTAAGAAAATTCACGAAATCTTAATATAGACAATTTATTTAATAAAATAAGCTATTAAAATACTTGAATTTCACTCTATATGTATTTAAAAATATCTGCTCCTATATCTTTAATTATGTCTATTACTTATGAAAGAAATATATATACCCCTATCTCAATATATATATTCATTACATGCACAAAAAATGAACTAGGTCTATTCGGATTTAAGTTTATATTCGGCGGCATATTTATAATTTCACTGCCTAAGTCATGGGTATCATTGCTATTCGGTGGCATATTTATAATTTTGTTGGCTAAGTCATGGGTATCCTATGGTAGGTCTTGACTCTTGATCGGTCACTCCGACGCAAACCTCCCACATGCGTGTATGCATGTGTATATACACGCATGTGTGTGTATGTGTGTTTTTTTTCCTTCATATTTATAGGTTTAAATAGGCTTTTAGAAATATTTCAGGACCAACATTTATTACTGAACTGTAATTTTATTGCCGAACCACTATATTTGAAGTTTTCTTAAATTAAATGTACTATCGATTAATAGAATGATAAACGATGAAAATTTTCTTATTCCTCTTCCTTATTTATAAAAATCCGAATTTTTGTGCCCAAGACCTTATGGATAATCCGAACCGTATAGGAACAATAATCAATTTTCGCTCGAACGGTTTATAGGAACCCTGCCTTCTGTGATCCATTTGACATGGGCAATTTCTTTTATGTCAATACGCCTGCAATTTGTACGTGAACACCTCTGGTATCCGCTTGTTCAATTAATTCAATCCCTGCATAGCCATGGATGGCTATGATAATTAAGACAGAGAAGTTTCTCATGTAGCCATTACAACTCATGTCCTATATAGCCACTCAACAAACATTTGTAACATAATAAATAAAGGGTTACCCGAAGAAAAATAGTAGTTGTGATAGAATTATTTTATCAAATAGGTTTGCCTCTTACATCAAAAGATTGTGACAAATATTAGTTATATAACTTAATTAAATAAGACAAGATGAACCAAAAAGCTTGGCTTGACCTCACTTGTAAACCATGAGGCACCAACCCTCAATCTGTTAAATAGGGACACTTGAGGTTTAGAGATTTGATGTTCTAATCTTGTATTACAAGCGTCTTATAGATGAATCATGTTGCAAGAAAATAACATGACATTTTGTCTCTTGCATATAGTTCGCAACCTACTACACAAAGAATTTTCAAAAGTAAGATAGCAGCTAGCTAGAGTTTTTCCGTCATAAAAAAAATAAACGGTAAATTTACTATTTGTAAGAGTTTTTTCCCCTATTAATAGAGTAATATAAGATAAAAATTCTCTAATTTTTTTTTTTTTTTTAGATTCTACAAATGGGTAAAACGCATGAGCCTCATGCGTCTCACGATAGAGTTCCATCCGATCGGGTGAAACAGTGCACACATTTCTACCCGGCCAGGTAGTAGTCTTTGGAATATTTCTAGAAAAAAAGCCTATTTTAAGCTTCTAGTTGACAGACTCAATTTATAAGGTTTATTATATAAAAAATAGAATAGAATTTTATATAACGAATCATATCTAATATTTATTATTAAAAATATAAATTTTTAAAAAAGTAACCTAATTATGAATAAACAATCATAATAATATATTATTAAGGGATAAGTGTCATTTAAATCATAACTTTGCGTTGACTTCTGGTCAATATATTAACTTTTGAAACCTGTAAATATAATCATAAATTTTTATGTTTTCTCCATTGTCACATGAATCGAAATTTCGGTAAAATTGATGATGATGTGGCAGCCATAATTTCTGACGTGGACAAAATGTTCGTTCTTCAAAACAACGCCGTCAAGGCTAATTGAAGGGATAAATGCTATTAAATCATAATTTTTCATTGATTTCTGATCTATCCCATAATTTTTGAAATTGAAACATAAAAATAATAATTTTTGAAGTGTTTGTGAACTATATTTTAGGTTTTTTCTTAATTTCATTTTTTTTTGTTGAATTTTGCGTCGGATATTTGGAGATTGGGGTATTCATATTCGAATTGGGTATTTGTGAGATTAGGGTATTCTTCTTCGAATTCGCAGCAACAACGTGGAGGCCGGCCTCTCAAAGCTGCAAGACAAGGATAAACTTTAGTCGCAATTCCAAGAAATCGTCTGTAGACGTCGAAATCTCGTCTCTTGGCGGCAAGATGAACACCAGCTACCACCACGCCCGCATCTTCTACGACCTCCAACGCCGCCGCTTTATACTCGAGGTGCTCCACAAGAACGACTGCTTCATCGAACGCGTCATCCACTATGTGATGAATTTTCCGATTCGAGGCCCGGCGCAACAATATTCTCTGGCGGCGTGATTGGAGAGATAGAGAGAGACAATTGAGAGAAAAGTTGGAGAGACAGGACTAGGGGGGGAGGGTCTTGAAAAAACAAAAGAAAAAAAAAATCTTTATTTTACTGCAACTGCATCGTTTGAGTATCACCAAACAACATCGTTTTGTTTGCCGGATGTTTTGTCCATGTTGGAAATTCCGGCTATCATATAACCATAGATTTCACCTGAATTTGTATGGGTTGAACAATCGAGAAATATAGTAAACTCATGGTTTTATTAGCAAGATTTATAAGTTATGAGATTAACAAAAAGTCAATACAAAGTTATTATTTATATGACAATTATCTTTTAAAAATAATACACATAAGCGTCATGTCATTAAAATAAATACATGTAACCGTCGGAAAATCTCGCCGTGAGACAATTAAGAAAACATAAAAAATTATAATTTTATTTTCCGGTTTCAAAAGTTATGGAATTGACCAAAACTCAACGCAAAGTTATGATTTAAATGAAAATTGTCCCTATTATTAATTACTATTTTTTTTTATAGTGGAGCATTGAATGTGAAGACACTAAAGAATAGAGGATCCAAGTGGACTTGTATGTGCATCAATCGATCTTATGTGTGCACGTGCACCTATACAAATACAACAACTACGAATATCTAAAATAAATTAATGAATAATAACTATAAACTGCGAGTAATAAATCACTTTAAAGAAACACAGACGCATATAAATTGCGCATGCATGAAGCGCAATGTACACCCACGCAAGCTCTAACGCCTTCTTTTCATATATCCGCATGGCGATCTCTCTGCAATTCTGTCGCATCAACGTACCCCAATCGCCGCCGGAGATGGGCCTGTTTCCGCGGCGTAAGCCTTCCTTCCTCCGGTGCTCCGCCACGGGAGAAGCTGCTCCGTCTCCACCGGCTGCTTTAGACCCCAAAGAATTCCGTCACAACTTCATGAGGAGAAACGATTACAACCGCAGAGGGTACGGGCATCAAGACGAAACCCTTGAGCGAATGAGCCATGAGTATGCAGGTATTGGAATACCTATATATGATTTCAACTTTGCACTATTTTTCTGGGGTATTTATTTTTCAGTCTGTCTTATTAAAGTTTCAATGTATCTTACTAAACAATTGATTAACTTATACTTTTAAAAAAAAAATCTATTTAGACTAATTTTGAAAAACAAACTATCTCTTTGGGGGTTTGTAATTCTATATTGTGATTGATGATGGTTTTGGGATGATGATGTCAGGTGAGGATATTGTACAGAAATTGAAGGAGAATGGGAAGAAGCACACGTGGGGAGAAGTAACAGTAAAGCTGGCCGAAGCTCATGGAATATGCTGGGGCGTCGAGCGAGCTGTCCGGATAGCTTATGAAGCTAGAAAACAGTTTCCCACACAAAACATCTGGCTCAATAATGAAATTATTCACAACCCCACAGTTAATCAGGTTCGGTTTGTTTCAATTTCTTCTTTAATTACCACTTGCATCGACCCTTGTAGATTTCATTTCTCTGGTTTGAATAATATTTTGCCGGCCGGCAGAGGCTCCAAGAAATGGGAGTCAGGACTCTTCCAGTGAAGGACGGGAAGAAACAATTTGGTCTTGTTGAAAAGGGCGACGTGGTAGTGCTGTCTGCTTTCGGAGCTCCTCTAGACGAGATGAGGCTACTAACCCAGAAAAATGTGGAGATTGTAGATACAACTTGTCCATGGGTATCCAAGGTACGTACTTCATTTTCCCCATCTCCTTCACAGATAATAACTGT
The DNA here is from genome assembly GCA_034509125.1 of Monilaria moniliformis. Taxonomy (NCBI): domain Eukaryota; kingdom Viridiplantae; phylum Streptophyta; class Magnoliopsida; order Caryophyllales; family Aizoaceae; genus Monilaria; species Monilaria moniliformis. Next base: position 9,477 of record JAYDZE010379695.1, read on the forward strand.
TTTATTCTGTATTTCATAATATATTTATGTTATAATATGAACAACAGAGCGTAGCTCAATTGGCACGACGTTTGCTTTCCAATTAGTGAATCAAATCAACAGTTCATTAGATTTTAGTTTTGGGGTTTTTCTGAAAAGAAATTGCGATTTTACGATTTCCGCTAAATTATTTTAGGTTTGGAACACCGTTGAAAAGCACAAGAAGGGAGAGTACACATCAATAATTCACGGTAAATATGCTCATGAGGAGACTGTGGCTACTGCTTCATTTGCCGGCAGCTATATCGTTGTCAAGGACATGGAAGAGGTAATTTCTTTTTTACAGATGGATCTTGATATTTCATTGAAAGCAAGTGATACAAAAACTTTTTAATTTACAAAATCCATATCGATATTTATTCATAAATGAAACTTTGCTTAAAAGTAAATGAGATGTTTTGCCACTAAGTAATAAAATAAATATATAATGATATATTCGCAAATGAGACTTTTCTTAAAAACGAACGACATTTTTTTATAAAAGTAAATGGGATTATTTTTTTCTAACTGCTGGTTGGATCGGGCGAGCTGCGGCGGCGGGTTGGATCTGGGTGTTGGAGGATCGTCCGCAGCTTTCATGTCATATTAAAGCAAAAAGTTTATACGATGTCGCTTGCAGGCAACGTACGTATGCGATTACATTTTAGGCGGTGGACTTGATGGATCCAGCTCGACTAAACAGGCATTTCTTGAGGTATATGTTGTTTATATAATTTACTGAATTTAAGAAAATGAAATTTTATCTGGATTCGAATTTTGGAAATGATGAATTTTTTTCTTTTTGAATTTAATAAATTATATAACGAATTCAGTAATTTTATACGTATAGTACAGTAACAAAAACATGACTTATAGACTTACGATAAAAAAGTGATTCATAATAGACAACACCTTTATATATATATACACAGAGGGTAGGGTCAAATTAATAAAATCTTCCTTAAGTAAAAATTAATTTGACCATTAATCTCAATATGATAATTATTTTAAAAAGAAAAAGAGAAATATAGTAATATACAAAAAAAAAAAAAGGAGCATCATTTGTGTATATAAAAAAGCCTGGTCAAGTCTTCCTATATAATTAAGCAGATATATAAATATGTTTTCATAGTATTGATATGATCCCACCAATTCTTGTCCAGAAATTCAAATTAGCGGTATCGAAGGGGTTCGATCCTGATAAAGATCTCGGAAAAGTTGGAATTGCGAATCAAACTACTATGTTGAAGAGAGACACAGAGAATATTGGTAAATTTTGAAGATCTATAAATTAGTATCAATATATTTCATATATTCTATGGAATTGACATAATACCCAATTTGCTACATTTATTTGTTCCGCTCAATCTAAAATAATTCTTATTTTATGTGGAGACGAGTATTCGATTTTTGGTTCGATTTTTGGCCCAAACTGAACCGAATATTTTTGAAAAATGAAACCAAATCAAATCGAAATCTGAAAAAAAATTAATCAAATTTTAAATTTTGGTTTGGTTTGATTCAGATATTCGGATTTTGAGTATTTTGCTCCTTCCAAATTTTAAGATTCTAATTCCTTTCCAATTACTTGATGATGCTGGTCGATCACTATGCAGGGAAATTAGTGGAGAGCACCATAATGCGCAAATACGGGGTTGGAAACATTACGAAACACTTCATAAGTTTCAACACAATCTGCGATGGAGCTCAAGTAACACTCTTCCTCTCTCATTATATATCTTTTGTCTAACATATTTTCCTTGATGTATATTATATTATGTTTAGGAGCGGCAAGATGCCACTCACAAACTGGCCGACGACGAGGGACTGGATCTCATCCTCGTCGTCGGCGGTTGGGACTCTAGCAACACATTATCCCTTCAGGTGATCGCCGAGGAGCGCGGAATTCCTTCATATTGGATTGATACAGAGAAGAGGATTGGTCCAGGAAACAAAATCACTCACAAGCTAATGGTATGTATATTTCAGAATTTTTTTCTAATTTGAATGTATTATTTTTTGTTGTAAATTTATCACGAGAAAACGAGGGATATTGAAAGATGAAAAATTCTATCACGCCACTTTCTTTATCATATGTTCTCTAAAATAGAAAATATAGAAGATAATAAACACCAATATTTCATGATAATATTATCATGAATTGCAGTGAAAAGATGAGAAAAAGAACTGCTCGGGAAAAATTATACACCCGACAAAACATGTAAAAATAATGAAAAAATGATAAGAATTTATGTTTTCCACAATTTTTCCTCTCAGAAAACACCTAAATGAGTAACTGTGGTGTGTGTAGCACGGGGAGTTGGTGGAGAAGGAGGAGTGGGTGCCCAAGGGTCCGATTACCATTGGCATTACAGCTGGTGCTTCAACTCCGGATAAGGTATTATTCACAAAATAATAAATTAATTATCAAAATATGGTAGTGAGCAATTTTACAGTTTTTACCTACAATTACTGCATCATGAAAAAAAAAATCGAAAAACTGGAAGTTGGACATTATTTTACCATGAATTATGAAATGGATCATTTATTTGATAATAAGATTTATTTTCAAAATGAAATACTCATTCAGAAACGAAAATATGATAGTTATTAAATTCGAGGAGAGAGAGAATAAGTTGACAGGAATGATGATGTTTGAACCGCAGTCTATTGAAGATATCATAGGCAAGGTGTTTGAGATCAAGCGTGAGCAAGCGTCGGCCTATGCAATGTAGTTGGCATAAACTAGCTGTGAAAGGCACCAAATAAGAGCTTGAAGTTTCATGATACGCTCAATTATTACGGAGGTGGATTCTCGTGCGGACGTCTGTTTGTTATCTAATACGTACTAGGACATTTACTAATGTTCTAGTACAGTGTTTGTGTGTGTCCACCCATGACCAACATTCACATGGGAGTTTTACCATTATTATATATTATATATGTATATAATTAAGTATATATGCAGTGTATTCACCTTTGCTATATATTACAATGTGAAAATAAAAATTCGAGCTGTATTCTACCCTATCCTACGGCGCCCCACACCCCTTCCCCATCTTTCATCTCTGCAAAATAATTCCGCCGCCGTCCCCATTCCCCCCTCCTCTTCCCATCTTCCTTCTTTTAAAAGTAATTTACAGGATCCTCCATGTGGGTTGATCCATGCAGGATGTAATGTTTCTTTATTAAATTTGAAAATACGAAACAAAATGTAATAAAATAAAGTGTCATAAAAATGCACAACCATATGTATCTTTCATGTACATAAATGGATAAGTACATCTATATACTCCCTTCGTCCACCAAGAGTATGCAATAATTGTCTTATTAATTAAGTGCTCACAAAGAATGTACGACTTTCATTTTTTAATATCCAACCTTAATATTTACTATCACAATACTTCTTATTTATATATATATATATAAAAAACTATCTATGACCCATCATTTTTTTAACCTGTCAATATAAATACAATGTAACCAATACTTTGGAAGTAATACACTGTCACCATCTTGATTAATCAAATACTGGAAATTTTAAATATTTTCAGACATAATTAATATAGTAGATTTTAAATATTTTCTTTCATAGGACGCTTTGTTAGTATAGAGGAGGCCACCAGGGTAACGTAACTCGAATTGATATTAAAATAAATACGTAGCACTTTTAATGTTCCAAGAAAATATATCAGATATATAATTTAAACTATTTTATTTATTATTTGACTCACTCACTAAATGTTGTAATTGTATTATCACAATATTAAGATACCAGTGTTGGTTAAGAACTTAAGACTAATGAAATCATTCACAGTCCCACTGTTAATGAGGTCGTTTCCTCTCTCCTCTCTAGATCTCTCTCTCTCTAGATTTCTCTAAGATATGTAATTGATTAAGATTGCAATATTTGGCAGACGGTGGGAGAAATGGGAGTGAACATTCTCCCAGTGAAGGACGGGAAGAAACAATTTGATCTGCGTTCGGAGATGATCGATGCTGCTAACTCAGAAGAATGTTGAGATTGTTGACACAACTCGCCCATGGGTAGCTAAGGTATATACTTCCATTTAATTTTTGCCCACCAAAATTAATAACGAGGTGATGTTGTAATAACGAGGTGATGTTGTAATAACGAGGTGATGTTGTGGTATGTATATATATATTTATATATATATATATATAGGTATGGCATAGTATTGAAAAGCACAAGAAGGGAGAGTATACATCGATAATCCACGGTAAATATGCGCATGAGGAGACTGTGGCTACTGCTTCATTTGGCGGCAGCTAAAGAGGTACCACCTTTTATTTCAACTTCCGATCTGCAGTAGTGAATTTCTATTTTTGATAAACATGATGATGATGATGATGCCGTTTGTAGGCAGCATACCTTTGTGATTACAGTTTAGGTGGTGCACTTGATGGATCCAGCTCCATCAAAGAGGCCTTTCTCGAGGTTGTATATATATAGAGAGAGAGAGAGGGAGGGGGGGGGGGGACGAGAGAGAGAGAGGTTTGTTAATTTCTTATTTCTTAGTATTATGGGGATTACTTAGTAGATAGCTACTTACTAATTATATTTTTTGATGCTGTACAGAAATTCAATCCAGACAAAAGATCTGGAGAGAGTTGGTATTCGCGAATCAGACTACTATGCTGGAGGGAGAAACAGAGGATATGGGTAATTAATTACAACCCCTCTCTCTCTCTCTCTCTCTCTAATCAAGTATATAGCCAAGGTATTTGAGATCAATCGTATGCAATATGATTGACGTAGCTAGACTGCATCAATCCATCTTGTAATGATGCATATATATATGGCTCCTTCATATACATGATACTTGAACTCAATAAATATATCCCAAATAAAATTGATCCCTATTATTTTAGAACAGAATATATTATTGTAGTTCTTATACTAGAAAAATTCCATCTCATAATAGGAGACCATATAACTAGAAAACAATGATTTACCAATTTGATAAGATTAAGGTACTAACATTATGGACTACACATTAAGATATATCCGAATAACAGATATATTCGATGACTATATCTCTAGACTTGATAACTACTGATAAATAGAACAGTAATCATGGGAATAAAAGAAGTTATTCGAACAAAAATCATATAAATCCTACGTTTTCAAATGTTTTAAATTCATTTTTTTTAAGGAAAAAAGGTTGCTAAAATCACTAGGTTTCTTGAACTCTTAGCTTTGAAGCTATGGTGTCTGTTTATGGTAAGCATCTTACTGCTTGTATTAATTAGGAACCTGATATGCATTAAGTAAAATAATTTACATTAAATTAATTAATGTTAGGAGGCCAAAAAAGGGAAAAGAATGATAGCCTTACTTATAATTGATTTAATAATTTAGGTAACAAAAGCAACTCACAAATTACTATTTACATTTAATAAATTCTAATCAAGATGCCTTGGGCCGTACTAATTTTCGGATTCCCCGAAAAGAAATTAATAATTAACAGCAAGGCTATGTTTAGCTGTAAAGTTTTGAATTTGGCAAAAGCACAATAATCCTAATCTAGATACATGTGTATGTAATCAATAGTTATCTGACGTAATATTAGTTTTAATATGGATTTGGATATGCTTATATCAGAGAAATATTGATTAGATACATTAACTTTTTTCACAAATTTTTTTACCTGATTGGTTGTCGTTAATAGAGGGTTTGATTGATTAATTTATTATTAGTTGTCTAATTTGTAATTCTAATTGTAGTTCTAATTGTAATTCTAGTTGACATTGTACAACACTGCAACGGCGTCGTATCGTGCCCTATAAAGCTTCGACAGCACACTTGAGCGTAATGCCGTAAATAATCAGAGCCATATATATATACTCCCAATAAGCCCTCACAGACCCTTTGTTATGATTTTCTCGCTCCTCGCTTTCTCTCTCTTCAAACTTTTTCCCGGGAGAGAGCAGCCGACTATTTGCCGATCTGATCGCGATCTTCGTTCCACTCAATTTTGATTGTGGATAGCTGCAGTAATTTTTTGTGCGCGTGTGTGTTTATGTGAGTATAGAGAGAGAGAATTATATAATAAGAAGTAAATTATGGAGGAAGATTACTATGTGAGCGACGGCGGCAGCGAAGAGGAATATGATAGTTATTCCTCTGATCAAGACGCGGAACCGCTCTACGGATTCGTAAACGACGATTCTGATGCACAGTGGGTCGCGCACAAATCCCCGTCTTCGAAGGTATGGGCTGCTTTACGTGGGATTTTGAGAATGCACGTTAAAATAATTTAATTTTTAGCTGTCGAGTTCGGAATTTGGTTAAATTTGTGAGAGGAACGATGGGAATTTTGCTGAGTGAATTTGAAGCATGGATTTTGCCATATATAGAAGCTCAATTTTAATACATTTGATGCTTTTCCTTGCTTCTCGAGGTTAAAAAGCTTTTTTTAATTTAATTTTATTTCTTTTCATCCTTTTCTTTCTGTTTTATATTGCGGTTAAAGAATTTTCTGTTCGAAGTTAAGAATATTGGTCGGATTTGTAGTATTGTATGCATATGGAATTCTGATTGATACTATTCTATGGTTTTTGAGGATTTTGTGGCATCAAATCATCTATGGTTTCATCGACTAACACACATAGCTATTCTGAACTTCTAAGTATTGGTTCATGTTGCCTATTTGTTTGTTTGACATGTTGCATTGGCTTATAAATGTCACATTTATGTTAATGTTGCTTCTTCTGGGTTTTACTATACCTGTTAACATCCGGCATAGTGGTTGAAGCGTTTCTGAACTATTTCTGCTTTGGTTTAATGATTTAGAATGTTTTCCGGGCCCTTTGGGCTATTTGCAGGTAATCACAAAAGCGTCTCTGTTGGCTGCTCAGGTATGAAACTAAATATATTTATTGATTACTTGCACCACTTTCAATGGCTTGAAATTTGGATGTGGTTCAAGTAAGATATCCAAATGGCAAGGGTGCGGCTTGACTGAAGATTGGGAAATTGTTGTCTGCGCAGAAAGAAGATCTGCGAACAGTAATGGACTTGTTATCAGTGAGGGAACACCATGCCAGAACTCTTCTCATTCACTACAGATGGGATGTTGAGAAACTAACTGCAGTTTACGTTGAGAAGGGAAGATCATGCATGTTTTCTGAAGCAGGTGTTTCTATGGCTGAGATTGTTGACCTAGATGCAGCAGAACCGTCCTCTACAGTGATGTGCAATATATGTATGGATGATGTGCCGGTGAAAGATATAATCAAAATGGACTGTGGCCACTACTTCTGCAATAACTGTAAGCACCTTTACCTTCATCTGCTTCTAAGTTCTATCTAAGCCTCTGTTTTGCACTTCGAAAATTAGAGACTTAATAGGTTCTGCTATTTCTTGTGCTGTATTTTAAGTTCGTGTTCATAATACCATTCTGCTTTATTATTCTTTTACGGTTGCATCTTCTAAAAGAGACAACTCAGTTTTGTCATTGTTTTATTTAGTTATGTGTGTCTACAGATATATAGATATTTTGGCCATATGGTACTCGTATATGGCAAAAATTTTGACTGGTTTGATATTGACTATATGGTACTCGTATATGGCAAAATTTTCAGGTTGGACAGAGCACTTCATAATTAAAATAAATGATGGTCAAAGCAAGAGGATCAGATGTATGGCCCATAAATGCAACGCTATCTGTGATGAAACTATAATTAGACATCTAGT
>JAYDZE010379806.1:0-36028 GCA_034509125.1 Monilaria moniliformis
AACAATACTCAGTTCTTAGGTTTTTATACTATGTAGTGCTCCTATTTCCCAAGTTAAAGAGACATCAGAAAATAGGCAAGATTAAACTACCAAATGTGCACACTTCAATAGCTTAAATAAATAAAAACCTTAGCATAAATTAATCCATGAAATCAAACATAGGAACAGTTGAGTCAAGTCAAAACATTATTCATCCTACTATATACCAGGGATAACAGGAAAATCTAGCCTAACATGGAGAAAATAACACCAAAAGAAATAAAAACCCGTGATACACATGGTGTCAGATCTCTGTGGTGTTGTCTTCTCGGGGTTTTGGTCTTCTTCTTCTGCTCTTTTTCTCTCAATTTCACTTGTTATTTGCTCTAGGGTTTCCAAGATTGTATTTTTGGCACTGAAAATTGATATTTATAAAATTCACTCAATTGGGCCCAGCTGGGTGGGCTCTGGTAAGGCCCATCCGCTTTTTCCAAACTTTTTCCTAACAAAGAAAAGTATTAAAAAGCGGGTGAGAACTCAATAAACATACGTGAAAACTTAGGAAAAATATTATAATATTTGATTTGCATCATGTGGTGGTTATATAATTTTAAAGTCTGCAACAATGGATACATTAGACAGTTCTGAAGGTATTCACACAAACTTAATAATCTTGTTCGGTTTCAATCAATATATGCTTGCAAAGTGTTTATAATCTTGCGTTTAGACAATGCATTCCAGTAAAATACACCATCATATTCCTTTGCAAATTCCAAGTTTTAATGTTAACCAATGAAGATCACATTCAACAGTGATAACGCATGTATGTAATATGTGACATGACATACAACTCACCAGATGATGATAATATCAATGAATTATGATTATAACCGATCAAGACTTGGGGATGTTGTTGCATTTTATATTTTAAACATTGATGTGAGTAATGGACATTCAGTGATAATAGTAAATTAAAATTTTATATTAATGTGATTAATGCACATTAAGTTTTACATGAACATGATATAATCAATCATAACATGATATTCCATTTTCCATATTGTGATATACACATCCATATATGAGTAAAAATTTATTAAATCTGGACATATATGCATAAATATGTTTTGATGATATTATGTGACTATATATGATGTTATAATACACACATTGTACTTACGTATATTAACATTGGTTAGTTTTTATGGTGTTTCTTTGTTTCATTCATTATAGTTATATATATACCTGCGTGCCCACAACTATTGAAGCCTTTTGTTAGATGAAGTGCTTTCTTTTTTGCTCCATAAATCGAATTAGGGGGACATCACTGTCAAAATCGACGTCATCTTCTCTCATGTGCTTCTTATTTGTTGAAACATTGCCAAACAAATAGAATTACAATAATCACATTATAAAATAATTTATAATCAATGTAATTACACAGTACAGGAAATATCACTGCTAAGTCGTGTTGCATCATTTGCTTTGTTCTATCACTATCAGGTCTGTCTGAATTTTTCCAAAAGAATACTTAATGACATTAAATTCTTGAACTTAGGTTGAAATTACAACTCTTGTGTGTATTCCGCACTTCCTAACAATTTATATATTCCCAACAATTAGTAAATTTTAAAGTGCATGTGAATAGTTGGATAATTTTATTAATAGGATTGACGAAGTGAAATATACATACTATCTAAGCGCTTTCAAGCATTATTTTTGTGTAATGTGCATAGCAGTATTATGTATTTTTCGCATTTCAAAATTAATTTGTGACTATTATTTTGTTTCAAGTAGGTGGTATTTTTTGTCTTTTCATGGTCAATTTTCATGATTTTGTATGCAGTTGCATTGGAAGTTGTGGATGCTCAAAACAAATGCCAAAAAATATTACAGAGAAAGATTTGCAATCTCCCAAAATGTAGAGAGTTATGTTTGAAATGGATTTGGATCATGCGTTGAAGCACTTGATTCAACTGGCATATACTCTTTTTCTTGCATATACAATTGTCAACAATCTTAGCCAATTTTATTATATATTGTGTAATAAAATCTCATGAAATAATACAGAAATTGAAATTATTCAATGAAAGTTGACTTGTTTACCAACATTTATGGATGGGCTAAATATGTTGCAAAATATTTTTTATTATTATATTATAGATTATCGATGGTGAAAAACACAACATTTCTACAATTTCCATAATGCCAACATTTGTTGTGCTGCTCAACGCATCATCTATGCATTTTATAAAAGAGTAGTGTTTTATAAAATTTGATTTCCCTATCATATTCCTATTTTTTAATCTATTTTAAAAGCAATAATGCAATATCATATTTTTTTTTTCCCTAAAATCTCACTCCAACCACATTTCTAAATAGGTTTAACAAATAACCTAAAAATAATAATAATCACATAAGTTCTCAACATCAGAAAGAGAAAGAGCCACAAATAATAACAGCGATGAAGTACCATAAGAAATATTATATATATATGATAAAAACTCGTGTTTGCTTCCTTCAGTATACTTCTCAGAAAAAGTTACAGTTCCAAGTACATAAAAATTAATTTATTAAAAGTGATTGTTTTTATTATTTAAAGTGATTATGCTAAAAGTGACTATTATGGTGTATAAAAGTAATTGTTTATATAAATAAAAGTAATTGAATTTAAAATAGAAAATACAATATTTTCCAAATAAAAAGTGTCACTTTTTTTATTAAAATTGATTATTTTTCTTAATATAAGTTACTACTTAAAAAAAAACTGAATCGGGTTGGGCTGGGTTTGACCCACGCTCACAGTGCAAAGTGCGCATAGGAGTATCGCCCTATATATATATATATATTATTTATATAAATATATATTAGAAGTACATGAATATATGTTTAAAATATATATTTATTTACTTGTTCATTAGATTACATTGGGTTACATCTAAAGTTGTCACATAATCAATGAACCGCCGGTCCTAATCGAAATCGGGTCAGCGGTCAACAATTTTGGAATCGTTAACCACGGTTTTGGGACGTACTGGAACCGAAACCAAGGTATATGTGATCCAGTTCCGGTTCAAAAATTATGGAATCGAAAACCTTCGTTTAACCGGCAGTTCACATGCATGCGGGCTGCGTCAGGGTATGGTACATTGTTGTGTCTGAAAAGTTGGAAGAAAACTGTACCGATAGTTCTGACACAAAAACGTGAGGTTTTGGAGAAAATCGAAGGTTTGGAATCAGAATTGGCGGTTCCCAAACCGATGGCATCTCTACTTACATAAGATTTTTGTATGATTGGCTGCTGGTCATCTATTCCCCATACTTCTGTATTTGGTGGCCGGGGTACATATATCACTACAAAAAAGGCTTTAACGGCCAAACTTTACTGAACACACTAGCCACTCGAAAGTTATCAAGCACCTACCGAGCATTTAGCGAACACCTCCGTAGTGAGCACCTACCGAGCATAAAGAAATAAGTCGGGAGGGATATAAATTTATAGAATGTACCGAGCAAAATGGTGGTCGGAAACTTTCCAAGCACACATTTAGTCAGTAGTACACAACACTACCAAGCACAATAATGCTTTGATAATTCTAATCCACCAATTGCAAGCACACACATGCTCAATAGTGTATACGTTAGTTATATATAAAAAGATATTATACTTTCCGAGCACACAAGTGCTCGATAACAGTTTGCATGGGAAATTTCCACGCACACCAATTATTAGTGTAAAATATTTGGGCAGGACTTGTTGCCACGCGATGGAAATTAGCGAGCAACAAGTTCTTGGTAATATAGAAACAATAATTTGGTGTATATTACCAAGCACCAGTGCTCGGTAAAGTGTTGCTTATAAATACAACTGGCAATCTGTCCCAAAACGCATCGTCTCCCTCAGTCTCCACTGTACCCATCCGCCATTATTTCTTCCTCCACCACCCCGCCCACGCTGCTCTTCTCTATTGCCGCTCCGTTCCACTGGCACCTCCACCATTGTCATCCTCCTCTTCTACTGCCACCCCGCTCTACCGCAACCGCAACCGCAATGCCGCCCCCACCGTATCCGCCATGCCGTCATGTCTTCATCGCTGCTCCAACCGCCCTTGCCGTCTCTGCTCCAGCTGTCCCGCCACCCCGCTCCAGCGCCTGCACTACTGACGGAGCTCCAGCTGCTCTCGCCGCCTCTTTCTTTTTATATGTAGCATATCTATAAAACTTTTAAGTCAAAGCTCCTGTTAACATAGCAAGCATATGATGGCTACGGTGATGTGGTTGGAACTTATCAAGATGATCTTGAGAGATTATGCGAGACGCACCAATCCAAGAACCTTCCTTCAATCAGATAAGTCGCCTTCTGACAATTGGGAAAAAATGTGGAATGATACGGGTGCATCCATTCAGAAGGTGGAGGAAGAAGGATTTTAGAAATAATATTGAATTTTTAGGTTAGGAGAAGAAAAACATGTTAGCTAAGGAGAAGAAAAACATGTTAGAAGAAAAAAGAAAAAAAAGATTGGATATTGAATATAATTGTGAGGATCAAATCTTTGAATACAAAATCAATCTATAAGCTTTTTAATGATACACTTGATAAGAAATTTTCTTAACTTATCGTATCATTAAAAAGTTTATAGATATGTTTTTTGTATTTATAGATTTTTCATTTCTTACAATTCAAAATTTTTTTTATCAATAAATATTTGTAAAATATATTGTATGAATGAATATTTGTAAGTTTCTCAATTTGTTAATATCTATTATAAATAAAACTTTTTTAAATAACTAATTATTCCATAAACGCGTTTGATGCAATTTTGCCACAATTTGTTAGAATTTTGTACCCTCTGACCGACACCTTTCGAGCACAAGGGTGCTCGGTGACATATGACCAACAACTTCCGAGCATGATGATGCTCTATAACAACTGACCGACCACCTCCGAGCACAAGGGTGCTTAGTAAGCCCTGGCTGACACTTACTGAGAAAACAGTGCTCGGTGATAGCTAACCGACATAGTCCGAGCACGGTGGTGCTCGGTAGTGTTAGCACGGGAAGGCGAGACAATTCCCGCGCTTATTAAGCAGCTACCGAGCACATTGTGCTCTATACATGTGAAACGGGAAAGTTTCCCGCTAAGTTACCAAGTATATAGTGCTTGGTCGTGGTGCTTGCATATTTAGCAGAACAAAATAAATAGAGTAAGAGCAGGATATAAACATAATTTTTGTTTCTTTTCTCGATTGTTCACAAAAAACATCATCGATTGAAATGGTTTCTTCATCGTTATTGCTAACGTACGTAAATAAAAGGTTAGTATGTTTTTTATTTGTAATGTTAGATTCAAATAGTTATTTCTTGTTATTAGTTACGTACATCGATTAAAATACAAATTTTTATTGTTATTAGATTGGTGAAATAATGCTTCTTAATATCGTCATTAGACCCATGTACGAAGATTAGTACATGTTTAATGTAATTATTTTTCATAATTTATGGTGTTAAATTTGATTATTTTTATTTTCGTAAAGTTATTATTATTTATAATGTTATTATAGTATTGCAACAATAATGTTATATTAGCGAATTTATGGTGCTTTACTAAATACAATAGTTTGTGTGTTTAATTATGTGAATTTTTGAATTAGTGACTAAAATACAAATTTTGATAATTTATGGAGTATAATTATATTTTTTCGTAATGTTATTATAATCTTGCAACTATAATGTTATATTAGAGAATATAGACTAAAATACAAATTTTGATAATTTATGGGTAGGGAAATGAATATAATATCAGAAAGGGAGTTGATATATATGACAAAATTTCCCACAAGAGAATATAATCATGATTTCATTGACGGGTTAGATACATTTATAAATTTTGTCCTGCAACATCCATCTAAAGTGGAGGTCACAAAAATTCCCGCCTTCCAAGAAGATTAAGTTGAAGTTTATAAAATGTCTAATGATGTGCAACTCCTAGATCGACCACGTCGTGACCCGAGAGGCACAACGATTCAAATTTTGAGAGAAGTGGCGGAGATAGATGACTCGGAGGCGGAAAATGATTTCATGATAGTGATAAAAAAAAAAGAATTAATATTGATGATGAAACTAAAGAAGAGATGACTAGTTTATCAATTTTCAGCGTAAAAGTATTATGCCTTTGTTGTTCTTAAATATATGAATTTTACAATTAAATTTGCTTTTCTTTGGTATTAATTTTAAATTATTAATTTATAAATTATAAAAACAAATAAATGAAAAAAAATATTTAACCAAAATAAATGATAAAAATAATTTAATTTACGCTTAAAATTTTAACAAAATTTAATTCACTTTTACCGAGGACATTCATGGTCAGAATGTCTAATTTATAAATATTATATTTAATTGATTTAGTTTACTAATACTGAGCACATGCATACTCGGTGTTGTCATTATAATAAATCAATTTATACTGCCTAATTTTCAAAGACCGAGCAAGCTCGTTCTCAGAATATTTATCATACTGAACACCGGTGGTGTCATTATATTAAAACAATTTATTTAATTTATCATTTTTGAGCAACATAATTTATAAATACAATTTTAATTTAGAAATATCGAGCAACACGATGCTCAAACATTTTAATTTATAAATTGTAGGTCAATTAATTTTTAAAATAGTTTAAGTTACGCCAAAACAATAAATATTATTTTTCCGTGCTCGGAACAACTAAGTTAAATATACTATTTTAGCTTATTTAGTTTACTATTATAGATATACTTGCGCTTCTGTGTTGCAATGTCCATTGCCCAAACCAAATTTTTCACATGTATACCATTGAACGTTTGCAATACGTTTTTTCTTACATGCACCAAGCAATATCTGTGATGGCCTTGTGGTGGTTGTTGCCATAAGTCGGAATTCATGGCATTTATGATTATGTGGTGCCTATCAGATATTATGCACAACTGGCAAACACTTCTTATTAGCATCAAACCCTACCGCAATAAGTAGTTTGCCTTTAATCTTTCCCCTTAAGTGAGTGCCATCCACAGTTAAAACTGGTTTGAATGATTGAAATGCAAGTAAAGCTGGCCCAAATGCCCAAAATAAATACCTAAAAACCTTGTTCTCCCCGCGACTTAATCTTTTATCATGCAACCACTCAACAATTGTACCAGGATTCCGTTTCTGCAGTTCAGCCATGTAAATGGGCAGTTCTCTAAATGACTGCTCCCAACCACCAAATACAAGCTCAATAGCCTTCATCCGAGCATACCATGCTTTCTTGTAGCTACATTGTATGTGGTATTTATCCTCCACATGTTGCTTGATGGCTGACAGCTTGTAATCAACATCATTTTCTATTTGATACCTAACACACAAAGCAGTCATTGATGAAGAAAGGTTGGCGTGTCCCCTTGAATTGCGATGACCAAAACAAGTGTGCCCATTAACACACGTTCTAATTTTCCTTCTTCCATCGTGTTTTCTCAGTGTTGCTTTGATCACCCAACTAAATTTCAGACCAGACTAGCATGACCTTGCAACCCATATGGATATTTGCAGACTGCATGCCATCTTTTCCCTTTGCTTTCCTCAACCTTGTATTGTCGCACAGCTTCCGAATGCCACATGGTAACAACAGTTTTCAAATGCAACTTACTATCAAATTTTGTTCCTAGACCAATATGTGTTGGATTGCTCTCATCCCAATACCATATGTTGTCTGCATTACCACCATAATTAGGTGCATTATAACCTCCAACTTCACTAGGTACAAATCGAAAATAATCTGACCCCGTATGCACATATTGTGGAACAGATTGTTCTTCACGTACTGTTGGAACATAGGGTTTTGATACGCCAAATACCTCATCATCAGAAGAATCTTCCCCTGATTCTGAACTCAAGTTTTCTGATCTGTTAGAATTTTCTGCCCACCAAGGAGAATGCAAATCTGAGTCTCCAGAATCTGTACTGTCACTATTATCATCATGATCATCTGGAACAAATGTGTTATCTTCACCAAAATTATAGCTCAAGTTTATTCCTCCAACATCTAATTGATGCCCCATCCTAAAATTTCCTAGCTCTGTGTTAACCATTTGCTCATATGGAAAACTGGGATGTTCATCTCTCTTAGACGTCCCAGCTTCATAAGTTACTGTTAGCTGGAATTGTTGTTGTGTAACCATTGAATAATCAATAATCAGTTCAATTTGATCTGACTGTATAGTCTCACTAAACATATATTGCATACACCCTTCATCCAATGGCATGCATATATATGTGAATGCATTTCCCAAAACTACAGCATGTCTTCATCTTACTTCAATTCTGTGTTGAATCATCTCTATACCGATCTTTTCACAAATCATAAAAACAATCTATCATATGAAACACTCTCATTCAGTATAATACATTCTCTTGAATATGGTGGCTCATAAGCAATACCGATACCAGGAATCTGAATTATCTTACCACCCCAATATAAGTTTGCGAACAACGACATAATTCCTGCAACAAATCTATAATCATCAAAATACAAAAATTTAAATCTATCATAATTTTTAAATTCATACAAAACCCTAAATTTATAAAAAAAAGTCTCAAATTTGCATCACCATAAAATATAACATCCCAACATGTTACTAAACATTACATTTCTCACAATAATTTATTAACCAACTCAAATAAATACAAAGAAATCAAGATATAACAATTATCACAATGTAAATAACTTGTAAAAACACATATAAACGTAGTATACAAAGCATACAAATCATACCTTGCTTAAATTATACACAAAACTGGAGAAAATGTACAACTCAAATGCACAAAATTTTACCCTAAATTAATTAAACCCTAACTATACAAAAATTCATAAAAATTTTCACATTAAACCGTAAATAGAACAATAACAGTAAAATTACATACTTTTTGATGTTGTGGAACAAAATTTGATGAAGAAACACAACAAAAACGGCCTAAACAATGCAATTGCTTCGAAAATGTGGGTGTTTAGTGTGTGTTGTCCCCTGCTGCTGTTGTTGTTTTAACACAGTGAAAGACGCATGTGGTGTATGCGTGTTGCCTGAAGACGCATCACACACATGCGGCTTCCCTTCATGCCAAAACGCCGCCGTTTTATGCTAAACGCATTTAGGACATACGTCTTCACTTAAGTAAAGACACATTTCGGAAATGCGTTTTCCCCGTTTTCGCCATCTAAAAAAAGGTTCCCACTTCGGGAACCTTTTTTGTACATTTTCCTATTTCTGGA
Source organism: Monilaria moniliformis (assembly GCA_034509125.1). Taxonomy (NCBI): domain Eukaryota; kingdom Viridiplantae; phylum Streptophyta; class Magnoliopsida; order Caryophyllales; family Aizoaceae; genus Monilaria; species Monilaria moniliformis. Next base: position 9,261 of record JAYDZE010379806.1, read on the forward strand.
ATTTTGCCCTCACTCTCTCGCTACGCCTCGAATTCTCCACCGCTACCACCACCACAGCCACCCACGCTCCCACAACCGCAATTACCACCACGCAGCCACCACCGTGACCACCACCACCCGTCTCTCTACGCTGTCTCTCTTGTTGAATTTCACCGCAAGCCCGCTGCAAGCTACACCCCGCCTCCTACCTCATAAACACCACCGCGACCACCACCTCCCATGTGCCGCCACCGTAATCTTTGTCGTATTTCACCGCCACCCTCCTGCCTCGACCTTCGCGTTGCCGCTGCTACCCTCCTGCCTCCTCGCTTGGTATGTTTTAGTATTGTGGTTGGTGAGTGCTCGGTATTTTATCGATGAAGCTGATTCTTGTGCTCGGTATGTGCTCGGTAACTAGATGTTACCGAGCGCTTTTGTATGATCATCGAGCATTTCCGTGCTCACTAAAAGTCGTCTTTTTTGTAATGTTAATTTGTGTGTTTTGCTTATCATATACATGCTTATTGATATCTCAAAAAGAAAACATAGATACTTATTGGTTGTTATTAGATTCATGCATATATGCTATCCAAACTTTTTGCTACGTACTTAGTTTTGCCACCATATGCATGGTTGATTTAGTTAATAGCATTTCCCATGTATGATTTTCTATAAGAGAAAAAATACCACTAATGATGATCAATTTGTAATTGATTAGAAAATGAGCATATGTTATAGTAATAAATTAGTAGTTGTTCTTGGTTGTTTTGATGTATGTAAAAAATTTATACTATTTTTCTTCTTGGATATAGAACATGAATAATCACAAGTCATCGTCCACATCAAACACCATTAAATATAAAAATAAAAATTTCAGGTTTATTGATGGAATACCGACGGACCTATCTATTGGTAATTGTTTAAAATTAAATTAAATAAAAATAGTGAAATTGGGCTCAAACCATAAGCCCATAAATATGTTTTCACATTATAGGATAAAAAAACCCTAGCCTCCATTCCACCCGTTAAAACTCTAGCGCCCCCCACTCTTCATTTCCTCAGCACGATGCGCCTCACCCCTCTTCATTTCCTGAACAGACTGCCCTCCACATATTTCCCAATTTCTCAAATTGAACCAGCAAGATCCTCTGCATCTCCATACCCGAACGACCGCGGCGAGAATTCGAGTGAACTTCGGGATTGTAATAGAAAAATGGCGACCGACGGCTTCATCGGCTCGTATCTATGCGAGAAGCAGATGGAGGAGACGGTGCACAAGTGCTCGCTGTCGACGTCTACAATGACAAGATCAAGCACCTCCTCGAGCCATCGTTGGAGTGGGGCGACCGCATCCAATTCCACTGCCTCAACATTATGAATGACTCGCGCATGAAGGCCTCATCCGCATGCTAGATCTCGTAATTTCCCTCGCTTCTTTTGCATTTTGTTTAATCTACTAGGTTTTGCTTACGGATATGAAATTTCTAATTTATTTGCCGCTTGCACTGATTGAGTTTCGGTCTTGTGTCAGCCCTTGCAATCTCTTGATCATCCTAGACAGATTTTTTATATTTTCTTTTCGTTTTTCACTCTTATGTCAATTGATGCAGGATCAATAAAAATAACTTATGCTCACACACTATTTGACTAGTATATATACAGATGTATATAGAGGTGTATTCAAATCAGAACACTTTCTTATTGCAGAACATAGAATGAATGGAATCCGCTGATTTCAAGAATCTAAAGGATGAAAACATGCCATGTGGAATTTGTTTTTTTTTTTAATTACCGAAATGGTAGTTTTGTCTACTCTAATTCTCGGCCAAATATATGTTTCCTATTTTTATGAGATGTGATCTTTCCATTTAATAACGTGGTTATATTTAATCTGATAATTAAGGTAATATTTCATTGATTTAATTTTTTGTTTTTGGTAGATTCTTTAAAGATTTCGTCCAATCTCCTAAATTTATGAATAAAGAAATTTTAAAACGTCTTAATTTTTCGTCCTATCTGTAAAATTCTTTAGGTAAATCTCTAAATATTATCATCTTTAAATGGAGAATTTGAACATAGAATTCTGGTATGGAATCCTACACAAGCTATGAAGGTAATATTTTTATTTGTTATTAAGTTTATTTTCATCATTTAATGTAATGGTGATATTTACAACACTACGTAATGATTCTATGTAAGTCCTATAATGATGTCGAATTACGAGTTTTCGCATATAAATTTATATTTTGTACTAATGTATATTCATCGAATTCAATCAATGATTTTTTACTGGAAGTTTTTTATTCGCTATCTTGCATTAATATTTTACTTGTGTTTGTAGTTACTTATATTCCATAATGCAATCTGGACATGAAGCCAGTTCTGGGCAGAAGTTTCAGCATAATAAAGGAGGCTATGTGTTTTTATCATAATTATACATTAGAGTCTGGCTTTGACATGCGAAAATATGGTTCAAAGAATTATGGTGGCACTTGGCTTTATGTCGTTTGCAGTAGGGAGGGAAACAAAGGGCGGATGATTCAGACTGTAGTAATGCACGCGAGGGATTTCTCAATAAAAGGAGACAATTATCCAAGAGGTGTGAATGTAAAGCTCGAATATCATTCTAGTACGTGTCGGAGGATGGGCAATGTTTTTATGTTATTCCTAATTTTATCGAGGAACACAATCATCATATGGTTGAGGATGAGCACAAGAGATTCATGACTGCTAATCGGAATATTGACATTCTGTATCAGAAGTTCATTATGGATTGTTGGAAGGCGAATATTGGGCTGACACTTACGTATAAGTTATTGAATGAGATCATGGGGGGTATGATGGTGTAGGTTGTACGGTAATTGAAGTTAGAAATTATTCGCGTGATTTGAAAGCATGCACAGAAGGATCCGACGCACAAATGTTGTTGGATGAAATGCGGAAGAAGAAGGAAACATGTGCTGGACCTATGACTTTGAATTAGATGTTAAACATAAGTTGAGGCATATATTTTGGTGCAACACAACATGTAAAATAAATTATCATATGTTTGTGGATGTTGTTGCATTTGACACAACTTACAACACAAACAGGTACGTCTCCATTAGACGCAAATTATTTCGGATTTATTAACCTTTTGAATATAATTTTCGACGTAATGCATTATTATATTAATCATAGTGATACTCATTATGTACATGCAATGAACTTTTTTATGAATTTTATATTTAAGTTGCGTAATAACGATGACCACATTTAACATTAGTGATGATTTTTCACAAATTGTTGTAATGATTTTTAGAACATACACCACATAATTTTGGCAATCTTTGCCGTGAGGATGACATTCGTTATACATAATGATGATTTTCACATGATGTTGTAATGACGTTTGGAACATACATCGTATGATTTTGGTACGATGTCTCATTGATGATGACATTCGTTATATGACATGATGATGTTCATATGACATTGTGATGATATTTACAATAAACATTTTTTTGAAAATATACCGTATGATTTTGCACCGTTTACCGGTAAAGACAATCATGGTAGGCATGTAACGTTCGGTGCATGTTTAATTTCAAATTAGGACGCTAATTCTTTTTCTTGGGTATTCAACAAATTTATTGCATGTATGGTTTAGCTCCAAATTGATCATAACTGATCAAGATATGGGAATGAAAGTTGCAATCGAGCATGTGCTTGTGGGTATTAGATATAGATGGTGCATGTGGCATATAATGTTGAAAATTGCAGAAAAAGTTCCTAGGCATTTGCTTGCTAATGAAGACTTTAAGAAGGAATTAAATTATTGTGTATGGTCAGATTTAAATTAGCCTATTTATTTTGAAAATAACTGGAACAACATTATGGAACAATATGGATTGATCGATGAAGAGTGGTTTAAAACAATGTTTGGTTTGAGAATTTTTTGGGTTCCAACATATTTTAGAGATTTTCCTATGAGACCAATGCTAAGGACTATTTCAGTATCCGAGTCTGAGAATAGCTTCTACAAATAGTACCTGAATCCTCATTGCAATCTTATGGAATTCATTATGAATTTTAACCATGCATTGCAGGCATAGAGGAATGACAGTGCAAAACTTGATTATCTTGATTGCACAATTGTATCCATATTGGCAACAAAGCTTTTTTTTTTAGAAACACGCTGCTACAATTTTCACATACAGTAAGTTCAAAGAGGTACAAACATAAATAAATGAAGCATGCTACGATTTTCGTACGGCAGAGAAGTCATCAAAGGGCAACATTGAAAAATATAAAGTTGTCGACAATGGTGGGATTAAGTGGGACATAATTTACAATATGGATAATGATTTATATGATTGTGGCTGTAAATTGTTTGGCAGGAAGGGCATATTGTGTATCCACATTTTTGTGTGTTTAAAAACAAAGGCGTGAAGTTGATCCCAGAGAAATACCATGGAGCTCGGTGATTGAAATCGTCTCTATTGAAAGTCGTACACGGAAATTATAGTGTGTCATTAGATGAGGTATCAAATATTGATGATAAGAGCAAGGTTCTTAATGACCTATATTCATCAGTTTTTGAATTAGTACATAAAATGGACGGGGGGACGTTGATCGTCTATCCTCACTTACAGCTGCTATAGATGATTTTGGTATTCAAATGTTTGGTGATGGTACTATGACGTCTATTGTTGAAAAGAAGAAGATTTTTGAGTGTTTTTACAGAGCTCCTAGACCGGACGTAATTGATGTATATCATCCGGCTATAATCAAGACTAAACGATCTGAGAGTCGTTTAATTTCAAGATAAAAAAAAAGGCAGTTAGAGATTTGAACAAATCTTTGCGTCGGTGTGCAAAATGTGGGGAGTTGGCGCACCATGATGCAAGAAACTGCGACAAAGTAAAAGAGAAGAATAAGCATAAATCATAAATGTCAGCTTGTTTTATATGCAAGATAGCTTTTGTTATTACATTTCTATAATTAAATCATTATGCATGACTTATTCATATCATTACTTGCTACTATCTCATCAATTTTGATATTCTTAATCTTGCTTCTATTATGGAAGTGAGTTTCGACCTTAGTTTTGTTGTCTTTAAAATCATTATATTGAATATTATTCTCTCATTTTTCTGTTTAACAAAATACCTTATTAGTATATATGAGATAATATGAATTAAATTTCATTAAGATATGTGTTTAACCTCATCGTATTATGTTATTAATATCATTACGTAGTGTATTACAAAAATTTTTATATTTCGACAATTTATTGATTAACATTCTTTAAATATATCAATATCATTATTGTACAAACTTAACATCATTAATCGTTGTTCGACATATCATTAAACAATATTCAGTACTGCATTATATTTTATTTATTTATTTTAGGACTGAATACAATCTATGAATCATCAAAATTGATTAAGTCTTTGATATAGTAGCACATCATAATCGTTTCTCCAAATTTCAGTCATAATATGATACTTCCAGATCATTGTAGTGTATTAGCAAAAATACATACATCACCAAATAAAACATTGTTACTTATGAGTTCCACATATAATATCTTTTTGTAGTTGGCTATCATCCTGTCAATGTTGACCTTCTTCAAGCATTTTGCAGTCTGTTAATGTCTCTTTGCAAGGTCCTTGTTTGCAAAAGTCATGTGGTTTGTTTCAACTCTTAGCAATGTTTTGCAGTACCTTGCTCTCAATACCTGCAATAACTTCATCCCCTTGGAGTAAATCCAGTGTTCCAGTCCTTAAACTTCTGCCCCATGTATGTTTCCATGTGTCACATGACATACACCCCACAGTCGTCTTTTTTAGTCGACGTTCTCCATGGCATATCAATTATGCGTACTGGAGCCTTCCTCAAGATGCTGGCTAGTCTGATCCCTACATTCTCAGATCTATAATTGCCGAAAAACTGAAATTTCATACATACACGACAATATCATCACACAATGTACCAAGTATCATATATCAGTAAGAATTATTGAACAAACATTAAAGATAATATCATGATTACTCAATATGTACCAAAGTAGAGAGGACCTCTCTGTATTTTACCTCGTTTGGAACATCAGGTTCGGGGGTCGAATTATCAATTATGTCAACATATCTAGCAGTTAGATTAAAGGTGATGATATAGTAGTAGGCCATGGTACAAATCAGGAAGAATATCTAGTCATGCAAAGATAGTTTAACACTCAATCTACACAATATAGTTCGAATATGTTATGCTACTTATGCATTAGTTGATTTATATATATTACCAGGTTGAACTTATCCCATTTGAAGTTAGGAATTGCCCGACACTCAGCATCCAGTCGATTGAAAAACTCAGAAATAGCTCTAGCTTCGTCCCATGCATCCGGTCTTGTAACCACTATGTAGCTCTGAATTTAATTTCAATAATGGCCATAACATTTTGTATATTATAAACACAATCTTATTAATAATAATACTCTTACTCAGGGGCATGTAGTGAAGAAAAGTCCAGAGGGAGACGAAGAAGACTTGAACCCTTCCACACGGTTCATATACGAGCTTCATGCGTTGACAACTCCCACTGATATGTGTGTATGGGTGCAAGTGTTAGGAACTCAGACTCGGTGACCGTCATGACATCATCATCGAAAACAAGTATGCTCATTATAGTTGACATCATTATCACAAGACATTCTAAATCAGCACAATATCCATATAGATATAATTAATAGTAAGTATATGAATCATTACGTGAATTGTATACGATGACATTAATGTCATATTATAATGATACATGCATAAATATGTAATGAGCAAAACATGACTTAAATATATATACTACTCGTCTGTGTTGCTCGTTGTCAGTATCCGGAAGTACATCTCGTTCTCTTCATTGTTCATCTTTGGTGACACATTGACGGCACGCTCATTGTATGGTGATTGGAGTGTGTGGGATGACCGCTTCTTTTGTCTTTGAACGCAATTTGTGGCTATGGTCGCCCCCCTGCGTATTAAATGTATATTAGTCATGTTTTGTTCAAATTATTGTCCAAATTGCAACAAGTGTAATCATATTAACTTGTTCTGGGTTATAGACAACAAGTCCGGTGCATGGTGTATCAACAACGTCAACTCCGTCTACACCTTCATCGCGTATTTCCTCTCTCACGATTGGTTTCATCGATAGATCATACACAATGGAAATCAACAGACTAGTCTCAATGTCATTTAAACTACGTGAAATGTTAAAAATGTACCTCCACTGGATTCATGTGATGGAATCTAAACTCATGTGTGCTTTGTTGGTCTCCAAGTTTTTCAAAAGTCTGGGCCAAATTTAGTATTAGTGATAATATATATATATATATATGGGAACTTACAATAACATTTCAAACAAAAAAATGCATTATGTTACCTCCACGGCGGATTTGACCACTTCATCAACATGTTTCTGAATATCCTCCTCTAAATGTTTTTCAACCTCAGGCTCTTTACCCTTTAACTGGTGTACAACTTCTACAACATCAACTACTTCATAGTTTATAAAAATCATCAAAAAATATATATGTATGTCATTATACATATATAAGCATATTATCACAATAAGTTTTTGCTTTAAAAAATGGTTTATGTTACCTCAACAATTTCATCAACATATAAATCATCAGGCTCCTCCAAATGTAGCTCAAAAGCAGCCTCCTTATCGTTTTGTCGTTGTCCACTTTCAACAGCCGCATTTAATCCCTAGTATATAAACATCATCACAAGCATATACTCATATCATTACAAACATTCATGCATATCATAAAAAAATCTTTTGTCACATTTGAATTACTGCATTGTTACCTCTGTATGAATTGCTCTGTCTCCAATTTCATTTTCATTAACTGCACAAGCATTACAGCTGGAAGGGTGTTGTCCACACTGCCATTCAATAATTGAAAACACACATAGTTATGTAGTATTGGTTTATAATAAGACAATGAATATGTATAAATAATCTGAAACTCACTAAACAAGTACAAATAATATCTTCAATTAACTTATTAGCTTACTTCTTCATCGCTCAGTCTGAGATCAAAGCTGGGGAAATCTTTTTTGTTGCAGGCATATGTCCTCTGGTCAACGACTTTCATTACTCATTCAATTCCTTCAATCCATTCAGGAGATGTGTATTCGTCATCCATCATAGCTTGGTCAGATTTTATGCTATTAGCTTCACTTCTCGGCTTCTGCATAGTTAACCTCATGACATCTCTTGCTGCGTCAGACACTACCTTGAAGCAACTCATATTCCTAACGTTCGACGGGGTGTCTTTCAGTAAATTAATGAGACTTGTCATGGCGGAAGCTACACCCTTTGTCGCTTCCAGCAATAGACTAAATGATTTAGCGGCATCATCGCACGCTGCATTATCATCTCCAATTTCCATGGGTCCTTCGTTGTCTTGCTTCTTAGAATCAACACATTTTTTTACCGACGACAATAGTGGCAATGAACTTAGATCCAATCTTGCATCAACGGTTTCTTTACCAAAAATTCCACATTTTAATTCCTATATTGCCCCCTTCTTCAGCATAATGGCAGTCCAGCCCTTGACTGTGGGATAGGATCGCAATACCGTACGTCTGCAATAGACCACACGATCCACATAGAAACACTGACAGTTGATAAAATGTTAGATCATCTTATTCAAGCAACAATATCATTACATGTAACAAAAATGATCATCTTAACTAAAGATCAACATCATTACAAACACATCACAAAATTACAAAGATCATATAAGAAATTTTAAATTCATCATAGTCATTGTGAATAATCATTATATGCCATACAACAGATCATTTAATTTAGTAGACATCTACATTAGCAAAAAATACAACGAAATCATGATAATTCTATAATAACATCTTCATAGTTCATACCAAATATCATCACATTTATGAACCAACATCAGCATATTTCCAATAAATAAAAATTATTCATATATTAAATTGTGTACTCACAACTAAGAAGGGCATTGGTCCTATATAAGAAGAAGTCTTTTTTCTCATTCCAATTCTTATGTGACATGATCAATATAGAAAGCAAGTATTGGCACCAATTGTATCTATTAACATTTGAAACGTCATCTATATAATCAAGAATCTTTGGCTTAACATAGTTGTCTGTTGCCCCTTCTATTAGTGCATGCTCCATCAAAATCAAAAATAGTTTTCTAAACCATACCCCACCTTCCACGTCCTTTTTCATATGTTCAACAACATACCCAGCTCCTATCATGTATCTACTCCTCTCACTTTCCACTACAATTTCATCTAGGAGCTTGATGTTGTTTGGCATATTTTTTCTCTCTATCATGACATCTCCTCTTGGGAAACCAAATGTTAAATCAACATCTTCTCCTCCTATGTGCAACCGCCGAGGATTCGGTAATGGTATTTTGCATGTCACTAGTCCGAAATTAGAGAACAACCAATATACCAACTTCCTAGGCACCTCCTTGACAGCAAAATGTACTAGATCGGCGAATCTCATATCACGCATAAACTGTAGTTGCTTCTCATTTAGCTCACTTACAAGCCTAGCAAAGAATTCTAGCGACCTCCTAACTATGACTTTGTCGACAGAGGAGGTAGCTTGCTTTAGCGTTTTAGGCTTCCTAGGATGTTGTAATAGTTGTACAAGCGAGACATCACTTTCGAAATCCTTTTCGTCTATCAACCAACGTCTCTTGGCAGCTGAAAATTTTAAATGTACAAATCCAAATAAAAAAAACCAATGAATTGTGTCTAATTGTAATATATCAATACATTCAGATCATTATATATAAGAGCGAATCTCATCATTATACAGTAATCAATACATATATTTCCCATTACCATCACCGACCATCATATTCACACAAAACCCAGTTCATTCGCATTAAAATTTACAAAATAACGTTATACAGACTTTTTCCTATAATTATATAGTATATAATGATGATCACAAATCTTTATAAAATAACACCAAACAAACTGCACAACATGCAATTTCCCCCACAGAAAAATACTTTTTTTAAACATGTTCGAATCTAGTTAATAAATGATATGTTTAATGTAATGAACAATACAATTTACAGAAGCTTCCCAGAGGCCATTAACCTGTTGACGACAAACTTTTTCGCTTCATTGGTGCTTTACGATGAGATATTTTTGAATGATTTTCGATGCAACTTCAGATTTCTTCTACTGAAGCTGCCTCTGTGTCTTGATCAACAGTGAGACTACGATGCTTCTTCTAGCGTTTTTTGGATAATGAAGACGAAAGGTATTTTTTCCCTCTATTTCAGTCACAAGATCGACTTTGGAGGGAAGGCGAAAAGGTTTTGAAATCAAATTGATTAGATGGTTGAAGATATGCAATTATGATGTAGGTTGTAAATCTTCCACAATTTTTATGCCCTGATTACACGCTACTTCCTTTATTAAACCACATGCATGTTTTTATTTTGACTATTATGCCCTTATGATGAGATGGACATAACTATGTAATGATACTCGACATTACCAAATCTGGGCCTTCCATTTCGTGATCGGATGGTCATTTATTGGTCTTAGTTATGCAGTAGGGCCATGGTTGACCCTAGTGCACCCCAATATATATATACATACATATACACATATGTGTGTGTGTGTGTTCATGATTATAGTCATTGAGATTAAAGAGGAATCTTGGAGGCATCTTCATCTTGTCTGGCTATGTTGAACCTCTTCATGGGAACTTGAGTTGCTTTTGCTATCATGGAGAAATGGTTTGCTCTCTGCTTTGTTGTTGCAATTTGATCACTGGTACCTGGTGAAAGGAACAGAACTTGCCCCGAAGCTCCTGGGTTTAAGAACCACAGGAGATTCCCCGCTCTTGTCGGATATTAGAAAAGGAAACAACAACCGTGCACCCAGGATAACTAATTCCCTTCTCTCTAAGTTAGATCTTAAATAAACCCTCGTTGCAAAATGTGAGACCAAGGCTAACACAACCGAATTGGTTGAGGAAAATGCTTTGACACTATTTTATTGTTGCAGCTTTTGCTTGTTCATGCTTTACCCAACTCCCTTTTTGATAACAAGGCAGAAAGGAATTGGCAGTTGCTTTATCCGGTAAAGAAAGAATGAATTGCGGATTCTCTAAGACTGGTTGAAATCCCGAACTGCTTGACTGACCCATTCATAGTCCATTCATTAGGATTGGGGATGAATGAAACCAATCAGAAGTGCTCACGCACCGAGCTAACGATACTTCAAGCGATAAACAAATATGTATTTGTGTTTCCACACCAAAGTTCTAGCACAAAAGAGTTGAAGTACATACTTTATTCGATACAAACTCTTTATTTGGAAGACCCACCCTCAAAATGGAACTCTGTACTTTCCAACCAAGGAATGATTCTGAAACGATGAAACGATAGGATTCTCCTGGTGGAATTCTTCTCCTGACATGGGTGTTCCATGGAAGATTTTCTGCATTCAGTCAATCTATGCAGAATGAATCGGTCCTAAGAAACCCCCGAAAGGGCTTAAAGCAAAGGAGGAAGGGTGGGCAGATATGGAGCGTTCTAATCAAAGATTCATACCTCTCCAACTTATTATAGTAAGGCCAATTTCGATGACTAAGCCAAGGACTGACTTCCCTGGACAATTAGCAGCTAATGACTTCAACTTTCCTGCTTGATCGACCTTGATCCTTGCAGTAACCGAAAGTCCCTTCGTTCATAGTCAAAGGACTAAAGCAGTACACGTCTGATCTGAAGGGTAAATAGACAGCGAAGAAGCGCTTTCTTTCTCCACGAAAAAGACTGGAAGACTCTTTCGCTCTATTGGATGCGTCGGATCTCGTATAGCAAGCGAGCTCTTTAGCCTCAAATTGAAACCTTCCTCGGGCAGCTATTCCACAACCAGCTCAGGAGCAGTTGACTAAGTAGAAAAATTAGACTTCTAAATGAGTTCAGCCCTTTTCTAGTCAAGATTTAGCCGAGCGTTAGCGAAGCTAGATTCTCATAGCGAGGCGCTTCCAATTAAGTATTTCTTTGTTCATAAGGAAGATTCCCAAAGTGAACCTCCTTTTGAGATGGAATTTAGCTCGTAAACTCACTCCTCGATATACAAGTTGCGTAAAAGAATAATGAAATAATAGAAGAAAGACGCTTTCAGCATAAGCTCACTTGCAAAATTGGGAGAGTGGATGAGTTCGCAAATCTTTTTTTTTTTACTAGATTTTTGACACCAAGCAAAAGAAATTTTCTTATTTCTTTGATATTTCGCAGTAAAATACCAAATCCCAAGGTCTGCCTTAGATTTATCCACATTGGCCGAAGAGCTCGAAAATATCATCTACCGCCTTTTCTTTCCTCCCGACTATTCAAAACTTGATCGAAAAACCAACGTTTATTGAAGAAGCTATAGATTCGATTACAAAAAGTGCTAGAAGTCAGCTATTCATTTCCAGGTATTCCATGTCTAGTTTGATAGAACCAGGAGTGGGAGATGCAGTCGATTAGTTGACTAATTAGATCTCATTCGTATTCTAAATTCTTGTATTATCTGATCTTATCTTAGAAATGAAAAGATTAATCAGGCAAGCAATCAATCAAGTAAACCAGCTCATGAGCAATCGAATCAGTATCGTATATTTGTATCTAGTCCCCCGATCACTCATCGTCTTGAACTGAATCAAGTTGAAGCAACATACACTTGACCGGCAATGTTTATCACTCGAATAGCATTCAATTTCAATGTAAGAGAAGATAATTACAATCACTATGTCTGTTAACCAATTTCAATCGCAATTTTTTCAACATTAACAATAATATTGTAGGAATCGCCTGAAAATTCAACGAAACTTCTATGAGCATCGACGTAGCCGATAATTAATACGTGATTCGATCTGCGAGCTTTTGTCATATCGATAAGAAGGTACGAACAATAACTTGGCATTTATGCGCTCGTTTAAATTGATGAGAATTTATGGATAAGTTTTTCTCTATTTAAGAGTTCTGTTCATATTTGTAAATATATTGAAACTCTAGCTGCAAATGAAATAAAGAGGGACTTCATTGATTATTGCATTAATCATGTTGGTGCAGAATCTTAATTTAGAGTCTGTAGTAGGTAAAACTGGAAGATATATGAATGTTTTTGTCAAAAAAAATCTTGTTTAAGCAACGGTTTTAATTCTCATTTAGGAACACGATGTTTTTCAAGTCGTCCTCTGAGGAGTTGGATTCGTATTATCCTATTAGAGCTGAATGTGCAGCTGATGTTCCCAAGATGCAGTATAAAGCGAGGGTATGTATGTGTTGTTAGAGACTTCACCTTCTTTTTCTATTTGATGTATGGGGTGGTTGGATTAATTGACTTGTGTGTTTATTGGTGGAAGATGTTTAAGCTATCTAAAAAAATTCCACTTTAATGAATCCAAAGCTTTGGAATATAGTTAAATGTTCTGGAACTTAAAATTTGCGTATTGGATGAGTTGGAGAACTTAAGACATAATATTGATGTGGTAATGCAACCCTTGGTTATCAATTGGAATGTGTCGTACTCGTATTGTCCCAATAAGTTTGTTTATAGGGAGTGATGAACGTTGGGTTGTCGAATTATTTATTCATAGTTGTCCTTGTTATACATGGAAGACTATTGAAATAATTGACTTGTTTTCCCATGCTTCTATTGCATATGATAATTTCACTTTCTTTCTTATTTTGATGAGCACTCTATATCTTCTCAGTTTGCTTATGGCTGTATTGTAAGTTTCTTGTGCATTAATCCAACTTAGTTTCAACTTATTGCAGTTTGTTTCTTTAGTGTTGGTAAATATTCTCACATGTTCTTCACTTGCTATAAATCAAGAAAGATGTTGCCTTACTACCAAGAAAAAAGAAACTTTCTTACCAAGAAGATAGAAACTTGCATTGCTAAAAATCAAGAAAAATGCATTATTATTATTAAGAAGATACAAACTTGTTTCATGCTTTACGTCTTTGATACTGGTCTGTATTCTCTTTTTTGTCAACAATGTTGCCCTACTACTCTTGGGTGTTTTGCTTCTGATACATATCTCCATTGTATGGTCACAATATTGGCATTTCTTGCTAGGCTTGATAACTAATGAATGCTGGTTTTTCTTGTTGAAAGCAGAATTACAGATGTTGGGGACATAATGCAGTTATATCTCATCCATATTCCTTGGACAACCAGAAAGTTAGGCTTGTGTTGGAGGAGAAGAACATCGATTATACATCATTCCGTGTCAATCCTATCATAGGCAAGAATTTTGATTCTAGTTTCTTCAGGAAGAACCCCGCTGCAAAACTCCTTGTTTTTCATAATGGTCCCCACATCTTGTTCGACACTTTGAAATCATCCAGTACGTTGTATCTTCCTTAGTTTCTTGGGCATTTATCGTCATGTTTATAACTTTAGGGGACGTTTACTTTGTGTAATAAGATAGGAAAAACATGTGATTGTTATACCATCATTAATGTACAAATAAGTTTTAATCAAGTTTTCATTGGTAAATTTATTAGTAAATTAAAATTGAGTGTTATTTTTAAAAACATGTTTACATTACTGACGGATTCTTTCGTCGGTAAATTTTGTTTTTTTTTATTCAATCGTGGATTTACGGACGACAAAGATCACCGGCGGATGTCGTCGTCGGTAGTCTGTTGGTAAATATTATCAACGGACATATCTGTTGGTCATTTTTTTACCGACACTGATTGTAGCGACGCTTCTATTCTGTCGGTAATCATAATTACCGACGGATTTTTGAGGTTTACCAACGAAAGAAATCGTCGGTAAATCCCATTTTTTTGTAGTGAATGAAGAAGTTAGACAAATTGATGAATGGTATACTCGCATATATATATATGTCAGGGAAAAAAATTATTCTAAAAAAGTAGATTGCCATAAATGAAACATTCGATAGCGTTGATATAAGATACAATACAATCTCAAATTCTTGTTTTTTCTTATTATTACTAACTAGAACATATATTTAGTTTCATATATGTTATTTACATTTGTATCGGACAAATGTTTTATGAAATTTACAATTCATTAAGAATTGTAAAGTAAAAATGATCCAGAAAATGACAAGCACAAAGAATATGTTGTCTAAGGTACTATCTCCAAAATAACACTACAACTTTCTTATAGCCCCATTTAGCTCAGTGTCTCTGATAATTATTAAATAAAACAAATTATAATAAGAAAAATGTTTTTTTTGTAATTATTGAAATGTTACTATTGTTTTATAGAAATTGATCATGAGGTTGAAAATAAAGTATCAATATATATAGTAAGATTCTTGTAAAAGTTGTGTAGCATCATGCCAAAAGAATGCAAAACTTAACAATATGAAAAGCAAATGCAATGAGGACGTTGTTAAGACGATACCCATGTAATTATCAAAGTATATTTCATCAATCAGTCACGTAAGTTTTTCTTCTCAATTGTCAGCTCTCACATTGAACACTTTGAAATTGTAAGGAAGCTTTATACGATTTTCACTTTAACAAGTCCATTTCATAAAGTTTGAAAACTATAGAATCCTAACCACAAAAAACTCAATAGAAATACGATTTATGATTGCTAAAGTATGTAGAAATTGATGACATGGAAAAACAATTTTTTATAGTCAATGCTATCTAAAAGATACAACCTCTGATATCGGAAATAATCAAAGACAAATCAAGGACAAGGAAATTAGCAAAGACAAATAGCCGATATCATCAATGGAAGAATCAAAGACAAATCAATGAGAAGTAAATAAAATATAGTTAGAATGGCCAAGCCAAATGAATTGCGAGAAGAAAAAAAACCAACTATAAAAACAACTAAAAAGGACTAAAAACACTGAAATGACATGAAATAAAAAAAAAATATAAGAAACACCCTCATGAAATGCAAGGAATGAAAAAAAGAAAGATAGTAAACAAGTATCTTGAAGATTATATTAACATTACAATCGTTATGATGATTGGGTGTTGGATAAATTTATTTCTGATAGTAAACTAAGAGAGAGAATTATTCTCCACTCATCAAAATTAACCAAAAAATTGAAATAAATATAGAGTAAGATTCAAATAGTTAAGACTCATTAATAATGACATAGTTGATTTTTAATTTTTAATTTTATTTATTAATATTCTCGTTCGCCAAGAATGTGCAACACCAAGGATGGTATAAGTTTTAATAAAATATTTAGTTCACTGTAAAAAAATGTCGGATATCGAGCAACGGTTAGCGAGCACTTACGACTCGGTCGAACAAAGCAAAATTTTGGAGGGTAGCATTCTGAGCGCTTACTGAGCACCAGTGTGCTCTGTGATTTATCGGGACAGCTGATGCTCAGTAATTATCATTCTTAGCGAGCATTGTCCGAACACATTATCAAAAAAAAAATTGCGACCAACCACCGTGTAAATTTACCAAGCACTCTGGTGCTCGGTAATATCGACGCGGGATCAAAAAATTGACAAAATTTCTAAAATCACTGAGCACTTCATCTGCTCGCAACACTCACCGAGCATGGAGTGCTCGGTTATATGGAGCTGGACAAAATCGCACCATTGTTTTTGTCAAAAATTGAATATGTAGTTTCTCTATCGAGTCTTTCTCTCTCTCTATTCTCACACTACTTATTTGTCTCTGCCTACCGCCGCCTTGATCTCCAAATTCGGCGACCACTCATCTTCGTCCGCCGCGTTATTCTCGCGGATCTCTTTCATCTCGTTCTCTTCATCTCTCTGTTCTTCTCATACAAATTACAGATATAAGCAAATCGTATCCCACTCATCATTACTCCCAAACCCAAAAAGAAAAAAAACTAACATAAACCCTTAATCAATCAATGCGAAACTTTGAGAAAAATCGAGGTAGTGAAACTAGTCTTCGATGTGTTGCCAAGGAGATCGCATGCCTCTAGGGTTTTGCTCGTCTCTACATCGACTACATCATCGAATGGAACCAGGTGTGACACATTATAGCTTTCACCGAGAATTTTGATTCCAGTTGTTAGGTTTTACATGATGTTGATTAGAATGCAGTCATTTTCGAATCTTTTGAAAATGAATTTTGATGGCAGTGAAAGGGAAAAATAAGGTGATTGAATGACACGTGGAGGACTCCCTGGCGAACGTTGAACCCATTCAGGATTTATATATGTTGCGTTGCGGGAATTTTTTGAAAATTTGAGTGTTGTTGATGTTGGAAGTGGAGCAGGGTTCCTGGAGTGATGTTGGCCATTGCATTGCCTAGTATTGATCATGATTCGTATTTGTTGTTAGGAAAATTGAGTTGTTCCCTATTTTTTCATTCTTACGACTTATTTTGTGTTGCTTGGGTTGGAAGGTGACTCTGTTGAAGTCCTTGAATAAGCGTTGCGTCTTCTTGGAGCATGACATTGGCCTCATTGGCCTGCAGAATGTTCAAATTGTAAGGGATCGAGCTGAGGTATTAGTTCACCAAGATCTTTGTTTCTTCCTCAATATTCTGTTGGGTGCTCAACTTTTTTCACACTAGGTGTATGGCATTTTTCTTCTTTCTATCAATATTATTCTGGCATTCTGTTATTCGTTGAGTTAAAAATCATATATTATGTAACTTTTGAAATATACTTCTCTTTCTTAGGTAAAACTGATGAGGATTTTGAGGAGACAGTTAATGTCATCAAGGAGTACAAGTTACCTCAAGTTCACATATCACAATTCTATCCTCGGCCTGGTCAGTTGTGCCTGTTGCAGTAAAATTATCTTTCAAGTTTTATGTTATTTTGAAAAATAGTTTAGTGCCCTTGGAAAATTTGTTACATCCTTATTTTCTTTGTAATGCATTCTAAATCATGCTTGAGATAATGTTACACCGAATGATTCCATCTACTAAAGAAAAGTAGGTAGAAAATACAGCTAATGATATTTAAGTGCATGTCCAGAAATAATGATATAAACTATCATGTGCAATTATCTATTTTCTATAGCAATTATCTTTTTCTATTGTCAAGATAAGCAAATGCATGGAGTTGCCCTATCATTTTCTCTAGTATTATAGCTGAAGGTGGGCTTCCAGCTATCCATCTCTGCGAAAAAATGCCGCAACTTCCTAACTGGAAGCCTCTGTTGAGGTTCTCTTCTCTCTTATCATATATGCTCTATCTATAACTACTGAGTCTTTTCCAACCCTAAAAAACCTTCTTTTAATTCTTTCAAAATGCAGTGATGGCCTGCACTAATGTCTAATGCACTGCAATTATTAGAGCTTGGGCCAGTACAATTTCGTTGCAAGGTAATCCATGGTAGTTCTCTTGATCTAATTTCTACATTTTGATTGTTCTAATCTATCTTTTCTTATTTCTTTTGCTTCTATGTATATGTTTGAGTTTTTCTTGTCTTGTATGATCCTTATGTTATATGCGCTTGAACTATAGGTCTCAATGTGCGCTTATAAGCTCATGATAGTTGATAGACGCTGCAAATATTTCTTCTTGCCACCGGTTCTTTTTTTTTCACACCTGTATCTATTCTACATTCACTTCCCATTTACGTCTGACTTATCTTATTATATCTAACATGAAACTGCTTTATATGATCCTATGGTGCCTACTGATAGCCGAAGTGACATGTTGGGCAGTGCATGCCTTCTAAAAGAATGACTATATCTGTGTTTTTTTATAATGATGCAAAATCCCTCGATAGTATACTTTGAGAGTTCCTTATTTATCCCCTACCGCATTTAATTTATTCTATATTCTCCTGTATTATTTCTTGTTTGAATTGTTATGTATTGCTAACGCTAAGAGTATTGGAATATAAATCACAGATAACACAAGATCAACTTTAAGAGCCACGCCTAGCAGGGTACTTTCCTATTCTCCACCTCCTGGTCATTATTTTATATATCAAAATTAATGTATATTTATTGTGTCTCATTCACTCTATGCAGGGCGAAAGTCAAAGCATAAGGCAAGATGACTTTGATCCTGATACGATGACTTACGAGGTTGGTCGTGTGACTTGCATAAATTTTTCATTAATTTCTTTTTCCAACTTTAAAGTTATTTTCTTCAAAATTGTAGAAGTGTCGCAAATCATGGATTTCTTTCTTAAATTAGTTTTCATTTTTAGGAGTTGCAATCACAAGAAGAATCTGTTGGAAGCAAGAGTAGAGGACTTACAGCAGATCTCGTCTCACAGTTACCAACATTCAGATACAAATCTCGTGTTATGTCCTATGATTTTAGGATGAAATATTTGGTAGAATTTTGTAGTGATACTTTAAAATGAAATATTTGGGAAAAGTTTGTATTGACACTTTACATGATTTTAAAACGAAATCTTTTCATTTTGAATGCAATGGAATTAATTGTATGTTAATTTCGTTCTCATTGTATTACATGCTTAATATATCATTGTATACAATATACAAAATAGAAAAATAAAAGTTGTAAATAATGCCAAATAATGACGCCAATTATCGAGCACCACGAGTGCTAGGTAATCACAGAGCATCGGGTGTTGTGTAATCACCGAACACCGAGTGCTAGGTAATTGCTGAGCATCGGGTGCTAGGTAATCACCGAGCACCATGGTGCTTTACCGAGCACTTTCGCTTATGTAGCGAGCATTGAGGTGCTCACTAATCAACAATTTTTTTGTAGTGGTTAGTATGAAATTGCCCCATCAAGGAAAATTAATGGATTAAGATAGTGCGCAGTAAGTAGATATTTTTGTAAGTAAGAAGTATTGTGAGTAAAAATTATAAGAAAAGTTATGCACCTTTAGCGAACACCTAATATGACAATTGTTGTAAACTTTTGATAGCCGTGGAGGGGGGTAATATTTGACTTTTCATAAATTTAGTTGGTATTTTAACAAATTTTATTCACAATGGTTTTCTCAATAATATTTTGAGTATATACTGCATTAAATTAGGGATGCACAAAGTTCCGGAACAACAAGTTACAATTTCGTGGGAGGCTGAACCATAACCGGCCTGACGGGAGATTTGGTGGTTTCGGTATTGAATCGGAAACTGGCAATTCTGATTCCGATTCAAAACAGGCGGTTTCAGCCCGATTTTGACTGATTCTAGTTCGAGTTTGGCGGCTTCTCGATTTTTTTCATTTTTTTCTTTGATTAATTGAAGATGATTGAACATTAAACAATTAAATGGATATGAGTTATTACAAGTGAACTTAAAATTATGAGAAATTACAAATCACAATACCCAATACAAAGTTTTAAGTAATAAAGAAATTTCTATATATAAATTACAATCTACAATACAAGTACAATTACAACATAAGTTACCTAATACATTACAATTTATACTTATAATTACAATTATACATGAATATATGAGAAATTCAAGAGCCAATAGCTCTTGCATTTCTTCTATTTTTATAAGGATCCACCTAAAAATATAACTGAACCGACTGTAATAGGAATGCAATCGTACATGAGGATGGTTTGGCTCAGGCAACTGCAGAAGTTGACACTCATGGTGTTATGTTTGCACGACTCATAAACCCCAACCTCTACTTTTGCATTTGTCAACCTTTCTTCGTGCCTAGAAATCACAGACTTCCACATTGTACGATTAATCGCATTCCGATCACATTTGGTTCAATGTATCTTTTGGTACATCGGACCGATTGGCTAAGGATCGTTGGTCAATCTCGGGATGCTGGGCTCTTGAGAGTCCACTTGAAACGAGAATTGAATCAAGATTGTGAAAAAAATGGACATACCATGCAGATATAAGTGTTTTTATAACACAAGGACGAATTAACTTTTGCAACAGTGGAGGTTGATATCGTGCTGCACGGGGCTATGAGCTTCAACCTCTATTGTAGCAAATGTCAACATCAATATGTCCTTGTGTTATGAAATTAATAGCTTCTGTATCGTATGCCCATTTGCGCAGATCCTCGGTTGAATTCCCAGTTCAGGTGGATTCTCTGTCGCTCAGCGTCTCGAGGTGACCAACGATCATTTAACAGAGAATGAACAACTCAGGAACCAGATCTGTGGTAGGCTCAAGAAAATAGTAACGTGCACAAGCACTCAAGTAGCATAATGTAAGAGAAATTGGATTATTTATTGAAGTATAAGTGTAAATTTTTTCACAACTTAAATAAGAGAAAATAAATGATTGAGAGTGGGGATTTTCCGATTTTGGAAGAGTGTGTGTATGATTTTGAGAATGGGCGGGAGATGTATTTATAAATGAAATTTAAGGGTGAAAAGTAAAGAAAAAAAATTCACGCATGAACCGCTGATTTTCTACAAAAATCTGTACTTTTCCGTAGAAAATTGTCAGTTTCTCCAGAAAAATACGATTGTTTGCTGGAAACCGCCGGTTTTGGGCGGTTTTGGACAGTTTAAGCGCGGTTTTGGCCAGCTTTTGGTCGTTTCAGCCAGTTTTTTGCGGTTTTTGGCGGTTGAAGACATATTTCAGCTATTTTAAGTCATATAAGACAAATTATAAGATACAAATTTACAATTGTAACTTGTAAACTGTAATTGTAACTTACATGTTCAAATAAAAGAAACAAAGAATATGAGTCATTAATGATTATTGAATAAGTAAAAGAAAGAACATTTGTAATTACATTAATAATTTGATATTGTCATATTAAATAAATTATGAAATATTTAGTTAATAAGTAGAACTGTAAAAGAAATAACTTTTGCAATTAAATTAATAATTTGAAATTTGATATTGATTAATTAATGGAATGTTTACATTACAAAATACAAATTATAAAATTTTAACTAATAAAATAAATAAATTGCTATGTGTTGAGAGAATTACATTAGATTGATTACTATTTGTAACTTATAAATTTACGCTTTACATTTATATTTACAAATTTACAATGAAGGGGAAGGGGAAAAAAAATAAAGGAAAAGTACTTTGGCTCAATTTAAATACTTAAAGTTAGATTTTAAAATTTTAAATTGAGTTGCCTACGAATCCCCATTGAAAAATCAAAGCCCACGTAGTTCTCTTACATTCACTTAACTTGACTCATATTCCTCGGGATCAGATCATTTGGCCTCGGTCAATTATTCATTGTCGCTCTCGATACGATTATCCTATTTCGGTTCTTGACCTCTCATTTCCGCCTTGGCCCATTCATCAACCAACACAGTGGCTTTCATATTTCTCGTGGACATGTTGCTCCTTAATTCGTCCAAGACGCAACCGGCAATGCTAAGCTTTCTCGACAACGACAGTGGAAGCTAGAAGTGTAAAAATCTCCTTCTTTATAGTGATGAGTATGGGATAGTCATTTTCATGCATTGTCCACCAATTTAGGACGTCGAGTTGGTGGTGTTGTGGACCTGCATCTTTGAAACTAGCATGATATTTCTAATATATATCTAATTGACTATTAGCTCTACCCCTATGTGTTGTATCAATATATAGTGATGCTGCTTTTAGTGCTATTAGGTCGATATACTCTATGTCTATGTTAAATCTATAGTTACTGATGTTAGACTCTCTAGTAGAACAAGTAGAAGTAGAAATATTTATTTGATTATCATTATTATATTTTGTTTCATTATCTTTAAAAATGGCATGTAAGGCTATTTCTAAAGCACATTTAACTTGTTCTATATTTGGAAGATCTAATTCAAATGAAGCTCAAATGTCTAACCCTAATTGCGCTAGGTCTGCTAGAGGTAAATTTTGCAAACTTTCATAATAGCAATTTATTACAAACACCACATAATTTCCATTTTCTAAGCATTTAGCAACTAAAAATACCATTGGAATTCACCTAAAATATTTTTCACCACTTTTGAACCATGTAAATATTATAAGTTGTAATTGTTGACTAGTTTTTGCATACAGATATTAAAACTTAGTGTTATATGCATGCAATGCTCTACAATACGAACATAAGTACAATAATAAATGATAGATAATTCAAAAGTGTAGTTTTAAAAGATTTAAATGATCCAAATAATTCCATACATATAGTCCAACAAGATGGTAATAAAAATAATTCTACATCACTACAACTTCTAAAAAAATCTACTAAATAATCTTTATATTCCAATTTTTAATTTATCATGTCATGAGTCGAGATCCATCTAGTTGATACATCCATAATAAAAATTGTATATCCTTTTTTTTGATAGTATTATTGTCATTTCTTTCCTAATTTTTTTTTATTATTATGAATCAATTTTACGACTTGTCTAATTGGTTCTATATATTCCTTGTATCTTGAACATAAATTTAAAATATGACATATACATCTAACATGAAAATATTTCCCATTAATAATAGGGGCACATGCATCAATTAATGCAACAATACTAGCAAAATTAATAGAACATTATCAAAACCAATAGAAAATATTTTATTTATTAATTGAAATTCATTTAAAACTTGAACAATTAATTGAGCTAGTTTGAGCAGTATGTGGTGCTAGATATTCCCTAAATGCAATTAAACATTTGTTCAAGATCCAACTATTATCTACAAAATGAACCGTAATTTTCATATAGAAATTTTTATTATATGCATCAGTCCACACATCAGAACAAATAGAAACTTTGTGCTTAAAGCGTAATAAATATTTTCCTAATTTAACTTTTTTGTCAAAACATTGTCTTACTATGGATCTAGTGAGAAAAGTTCTACTTATTGTTTTTAGCAGATTGATTATATGTGTGTTTTACGCTATATTCATATTTATCGTTGTCAAAAACATTAAAAGCAAAATCTACCATAGCAGTATATCTAGTCATAATATTAGTTGCATATTGTGGTCATATTTGAAGAGAGAAGGCTTACTTGATGGTAATAAACCCGTATAGGTGGCGCCAGGTTGATAGTTTAGTTGGGTTTGGGTTTAGTCGTACCCAAATTCGACTAGATGACATTTTTCCATATGTCGGATGAACGTATCTTATCCTCATCCGTGTGTAAATTTTTTCTATGAATTGCAAGTAGTTGCAACACACAATGAATTTCTTCGAACCATCAGGACTACAATCGGACTCTTTATTTTTCACCTTCTTAAATTGCTTGACGGAGATACTGGATATCTTAGATCATTTCTTTGGCAGCAGTGGTAGTGGTGACATTTCTTCTTATTTTTCTTCTTCTTCATTGAACGAATATTGATATTCTTCATCCATACGTCGTTAAGATGAAAAAGTTGGTTGCTAAACCTCATCGCTTGATAGGAAATTAAAGTCGTCTGGACTCGTGTTGAAAAATGGATCGATAAATTCTTAGGAGATGTTAGGGTTGTTCATGTTCAAGCTCGTCAGGGCACAAGCTGCAGCATATTCTTCCTCCTGCAAACATGTCATGTATTGAATTATTAATCAAATTGCTTAAATAAGTTACCGTTATTTATAAATCATAATTGAAAATCACACAATTTTGACAATTTCTCTGAAATTACCTGCATACAGGCGGTAACATGATCCGATAAAAAATTGAGTTGGAAATCTCGGCGTGATGGTCTCTTTTACCTTGGGCAGAGGGTATCACTTTGATTTTGGGCAATAGCTTTACCCTTATCAGGACGGTTAGAACGAGAAGAAGACATATTGGTATTGTAAATATGGTATAAATATATAGATATATGAATATAAATGATATTTGAAAGTTTGAGAGGAATTGAATTTAGAACTTGAAACTTGGAGTTGAAGAGATAAGTAAACTTAGTAAATTAGTAAGCACAAACACAAGTAGAGAGAGAGAGTAGAGTAGAGAGAAAGAGAAATTGGAGAGGTAAGAAGTGAAAATTCTTGTTAATACAAGATGTGTTATTTGGAATGAGGATGAGGGGGGTATTTACAGATAAAAATGAGTGGGAAAATTTGAATTTGAAATTAAATTAAAAAAAAATTGGCCAATTTTCTAAAGAAAATTGTTGGTTTTGCTGCAGAACCCCTAGCCTCTGCATCTCCTCGGGATTTGGCGGTTAACCGGTGATTTTTATCGAAAACCGCTGGATTTGGACTAAAAAAGATTTGGTAGGCCTGCCACCTACATGCATGCATTATTCACGCGGTTAACCAACAGTTAACCTTGTAACTAGCGGTTAACCTTGTAACCAGCGGTTTGGAACCGTCGGTCATGGTTCGAAGACTCCCCTAATCTAAACCGGTCCAGTAAAACTATCATACTGGTTCGAATTTAACCGCCAGCTGCCAGTTACAGTTCGAAAATCAGAACCGGCAATCCGGTTAGAACTGCACATCCCTGCATTGAATATGATGGTTGTAAATAATCTTTATAGTTAATTTTTAGCGATATTTAAATCAATGATTGATAATTTGCAAGCCCGTAAAATGCATGTTTCCACTGCTAGTTAATGTAAAATATTCAACCAAGTGTTTCACCATAAGAGTTCTAGTATTCCAGATAAGCACTGATCCATATGTCAAGCACATTTATCAGAAGAAATGTAATGATGTTATATTATAAAAGTATATACTGATTGATTTGTAAAATAATGTATGTAGATGAGTCCATAAATATATATTGATCTATGAATTAGCACAAATCTACCACTACCGGAAAAACGCGTTTCACCAACGGAAAAGTCCGTCGGTAAAAACCGAAAATCCATCAGCAAAACTGTTCACCGATGGAAATAGCGCGTCACGAATACACGTGTCGCTAAAAAATTTACCGACGGACGAGTCCGTCAGAAAATAATCACCGGAAGTTGGACGACACATTAACGACAGATGGCGTCCGTCGGTATTTCTATGTATTAGTTTTAGTTGATTTTTTCTTTTATCCTAGTCACGACACGACATGTCACATGTTTTCAACAAATAAAGCAAGAGACCAACAAAGTAATAAATTAGTAAAACAATTTGCTAAATAATAAAGATAAACTAACATATAATTTGTTTTAAAAGTCTCAAGTTTTATACTGTTTTCAGTTGTAATTCCAATAGTCACCTAAATTATTAAAACATAGTTTAAGATCAAATTTCTGCAGAATCATCATGAGTGGCGGGAGTGTGACTCGACTGGGTGGACTGCTGCTGAGCCATGAGCTGCTGGACCATCTGTTGCATCATCCTCATATCATCTTCCAACTTCATTCTTCTTTCGCGCTCAGCCTGCAACTCACTCTGCATCTCAGTGCGAATTTGTTCGCGCAACTGAGTTTGCCACTCGGCTGGAATTTGACGAGCAGTAGTTCCTGTACTCTGTGTCGAAGAACTACCACTCACGAGGCTCGGTCCCAAGCTTCCAGTTCCAACCATTCTTTTCTTCTTGTCGAGTCGTCCTCCCATAACTTCTTGGACATAAATTTGACTCAGATTGGCACCCTCGCCCTGGCTCGCAGCGATCTCTTGCACCCTCGCCTAGTTTATAAACATACATAAAATTTTATGTTAATAAATTATGAAATATATATATATAGGGGTGCGTTAGAATAAGAACCAATCCTAAATGCATAACTAAGAACCAATTTAGGCTCTAGGATTTTAAAATCAATGGTTCAGATTTTAAGCAAAATCGTATCATTAAAATGTGTTAACAATATCATTAAAGGGTAAATCAATCTTTTCAAGTTATAAGCTGGCGATTAATTATGAAAGGTAGCGAGAAAATCGGAAGAATTAATACGGTATCTGCAGTATTCATAAACTTAGTCAATTGTAACTAATTCGACTAATGATATAAATGATGCGTAGTAATGATATGTATGTGGATAACTAATGATATAAATAAAATTGGAAA
>JAYDZE010379807.1:0-17212 GCA_034509125.1 Monilaria moniliformis
TCATTAACTAACAACTTTTTCTCTCTCATTCTCATTTCTCTCTCCTTATTAACTCATCCACCAACTCATTCTCTCTCAACTTAAACTCCCTAGTAAAAGCTCCTAAAATACCGTCCCGAAACCCAAATGGGTCATCTGAAATGGGACGGAGGGAGTATAATTTAGTGAATATGTTGATATTTAATTCATATATGTAAAAAAATATTTTGATTCTTATTTTAGATTATTATATTAGTTCATCTAGCACACCATGGTAAGTAAAAAATAAATCCTAAATACAAAGAAAGTTGTTCAATTTTGTGAGATTCTTATTTCCTAAGTCAATGTAAGTATTTTAATACAAGTACTCTAGTTACTTGTTTTAGGGAATATCATTTTAGATTTAGATTTTTACGATAAAAGTTAGAAAACACAAAATAGTTGGAATTTTATATTATTTTCTTAGATGGATTTTTTTGGAGGGAGACGGACATGATATTTAGTGGATAAATGCAATT
The DNA here is from genome assembly GCA_034509125.1 of Monilaria moniliformis. Taxonomy (NCBI): domain Eukaryota; kingdom Viridiplantae; phylum Streptophyta; class Magnoliopsida; order Caryophyllales; family Aizoaceae; genus Monilaria; species Monilaria moniliformis. The sequence goes on from JAYDZE010379807.1 coordinate 498, forward strand.
GAATTTCTCTTGTAACTTACGTTTGTATAGTAGTGATCACAACAACAATAATAATAGAGTGATCGCAGGTTTTGTTATAAGACAAGGTAAAATAAATGTAGAGTTGTGAAATTTTGAAACCTTTATTTCAAGTGATGTGGTGCTGCAAAATGCACGTTTCCACTTTCATGTATAAAATCTTAAAGATATCATGGTCTATGGGATAAATTTCCTTTGATAATGAGTACTATGCAGATACCTAGGAATGTTAATTGGGCCAACTCATTGGAGCTCAGGACAATCTGTTCGGGCTGTCGGACTATTCGCTTACGGGTCATTCATGTTGTAATTTTTTTGGATTAGAAATTCTCAACTTTAACCCTAAATTATCGGGTATTGTGCTAAATCATCAAGCTAATCAGACTAAAAAACATTTATGATTGTTTTAATTAATGTATTAATTTTGATAATTATATATTTGTAACAAATGAATAAATATATATAAATGGATGTAATTTAAACTCAAAACTAATATATAACTCTTAGAGAAGTAAGAAGATACATTTTCTTAAATGATTTTTTTTTTTTTGAATCTAAACGTTTTATATTAAATTGGCAGAGAAATGAAAGAATTTGGATGATAAACGAAAAAAAATGGATGAGAATCGAGAGAATTTGGATGAGAAATGAGAAACGACAAAATGAGAGAAAAGATGTATTTATAGAAGAGAAAAGATGTTTCCAACAACAATTTTAAAACAATTCGAAAAAATTCAAAAGACGGTAAAATAAGGGGAAAAAATTATAAAAAAAATTGGCCAAACGATCGATTTTTTAAAAATTAATTACGGATTGCGGGCGCGCGCTTTACGCGCCCACGCAATTGGTCCTTAGACGGCTCGCGCGCATAACCGCATCACAGATCGCAAGCTCCTGGCCCGGCTTCCCGCCTCGCGCGCCGCACCGTCGGTCCGCCATGGTTCCCCCGCTACAGATGCCCTGACGGGCATTGTTTTTTTTTTCTTCTTTTTTTGCTTGTTTTCTTTTTTATTTCTTTTAATGTTGGGGCATATATGTCTTTTTTAAATTTTATTTAAGGTAAATATTGTAAGTTCAAAACATCAATTTTACGTTAGTTTATTTTTTGGTATTATATCCCACCGTATTTTTATTATTTATCTTAGTTTTATTAACCAAACTATTTCCAAATATGAATATCAAACGCGCACTAATTGTTTAGATGAATGATACTTACTAACATTAATTTATCCTTATAGGTTTTGATCTCAATAAGTTATTCTTATACATTAATTGATAATATACCATAACCAACATCAAATTTAATGTAATGTAAAAAATATGACATTCATAGTTGTAACACATTTACTTTGTAGGAGCAATTAAACGAGCTCGATCTCAAACATTTAAATGAATCGTTTACGACTTGAACTTGTGCAATATGTTTAAAAAAAAATTATAAGTCGAGTTCGAGTTTAAACTTAAATACAACATTGTCGAATAATTGATAAATTGAGCTCAAATCGAATTCAAATTTGGTAAATTTAAAATATGTATCAAATCGAGCTCAAGCTCGTGAATGCCGAGCTCAGAGCTAATATTCGGCTTGACTCGACTCGTTTACGTTCCTAAGTTTATACGATGTATTGTCATCAGATAAGAGTGCTATAACTGTTAACTTCAGATCATTCTTACAAAAATTACTTCAAACTCCTGATTGAAGAATTTGTTTATTAGCAGAAATATATAATCTCCCACTTGTTCATAATAAATATGTATATTTATATAAATATTACTTCTAATATTGTACTGTCGAGAAACAAATAACTTAATCATGAAATCAATTATACTCATACTTGAATAATATCAACCACACGTCCCTCTAATAATCGGTATGGTTTAATATAAAATGCTCGGTGTTAGTGTTACCCACCCTAACCGAAATGGATACGTGGCAAGGCAGGGACGAAAGGTTGGAGAAAGTGTATGGCGAGGGCAAAATTGGACATCCACAAAAGAGTGGATGAAAAGTAGGGCCCAAAGAGTCACTCTCACCTACCGACAGGAGAGTGATGGGGCGGAATGTACAAGATCTTGTGGGCCTAATATCTCAGAGTGCCCTTTTTGATGCTTTGTCTCTCTCTACACACAGATATCTAGAGAGAGAAACTATACGCACACACCCACCTCCATTGTGCACGTATGTTTACAGAGAGAGTGGTCGTGAGGATTGGGGTGTAGTGTGGGGTTTATAATTAATGTGTTCACGCCTGAGGTGCAGCCTTTTCACAAGCTTATTGTTGGCCCCTTTTACATTTCACTCAAAATGTCATGTTTGAAATATAAAGTCTTTTTTGTCCCATAGACTGTAAATAGTTCGGTCTATGGATTTTTAGTTTAAATTTAAAAATATTATAAATATATTATGTATTTATTTATGTTGTTTACTTAATAGTATATGCCTACAAATAACATAAAATGCTAAAAAGCCAGCGACAACGCTCTTTAGTTCTCCGAAAACTGTGACTCGAACTATTAAGTGAACAATGGAGATAAGTGCATGCTACATTTTTAATATTTTTTAGTTTAAACTAAAAATCACATTGAGGTCCAAATTCACATTGAAATTTATTTATTAAAATAATTATTGATGTATTTGTACTACGAAAATTGAAAAAGTGAACTATTACCTTTCCTTTTTTCCAGAGCAAAATATGAGTTTTAGAAATATGGTAGGGTTGAGGTAGTCTCTTAAAAAGTTTTACTTGTGATCAGGCATGAACTATTTCCATTACTGGTTATCTCCTATCGGCTTGTATTTTTTTAAATATTGCGATTTTGAATTGTTTCGTAATAAATAAGAAATAGTTGAAATAAGAAAACTATAATTGATATAAGAAATAGTTGAAATAATTTTTATTTTTTTTTATATCGTGAGAGTATATGAATTATTTTCGGGTATTAGATTGCGAAAATTTAAGATGGATGCATTTACCTTGTTGGATGCATGCAGACTTGAGTTTGAATCCTGGAGGGAGCGAAAATTTTATTTTTTCGAATGCAATTAATTTTACTGCAAAATCATTTGTACCCCAGCGCCGATTATTGAGTGTAATAATATTTGGAGGGGTCATGGGTGTTGCAGGTCCATCAAATAACAGCCAAATGAGGCCATAAGAAGAAAGGCAATATGAAGCTGAGGCATGCTTTCTCCTGAAATTAGCATATCATATTTTACGAGGTTGATGGGAATTACGATTTCCATTAAACTGAAAAATCGATGGAGATACACCAAACTATTTGCCATCCTCTCTCTCCTTATTTCATTTCTTCACTAACTTCTGTTTATATTCATACGCCCATTCTCAGATCAAAGTTCAGTTACAGTCAGCAGCATCTAATGAGACTTAAAGTCGCACCAACGGTTATGCCCAGTTTCATTTACTCACAGAAACAGCCGCCCCCGACAGTATCTCGCTCGAGATTGAAAGCGCATTTTCTAATGACTACTTAGGGATTTGGATTTATTTAACAAAATAGTTATTCTTAAATTATTTTCCGAATTTAGAAATATTACAAATATAGACTAATCAAATAAGTTGGTCAACTAAAATCGATGTGTATCAACGGAAGCTGGCTTCGTATTGAAGGATTAAATGATGTAATTATTAAATTATATTTAACGATTTAGATTTAAAATATTTTTTCACTTTTCCAACTATCGCTCTTCTTCCACTTCATATAAATAGACTCAAATTCGACCAAACTTCAAATATTGAACTAGCTCGTCCAGTTCATATTTTATTTGGTGGTTTCCCGTTAAATATATTTCTTTCAACATGGTTGCAAAATATATCTAACTATTAAATCATTTCAATTACGTTATATCCTTTCGAATTATGGTAAATTAGTTTTGTATCACGATCAAAATATTACAAATTACTATAATACGATCGGACTCGAGACTTACCTAATATAGCATCATCGTTGGCAAGCTATTTTGAAAAAATAACATTGTTCAAAGCGTAGACATCGATAGTGGCCGTAAATTTCTCTTTTAAAAAATAAATCATGAACATTTTTTTTTGAGTTCTAAATAATGAATAGTTATATGTGAAATACATGACAATTTTTTCAAAACTAAAATCCGTTCACTAGTTTGAAAATTCCTACTAATACGGAAACAACAGAGACAAGAATAGCATCGCAGCGAAATTAGCGGAAACATATTTAACAAAAAAAAAAAAAAATCAAAGACAAAAGAGGACAAACATAGAAGGGCGATTTCAACGACCAACAACGTTGGAATCCTCGAAGCTCGAACAACACCCTCATTCGTTCAGGTGATCACCAAATAAAAGAAAGAAAAAAACAAAAAACAAGAAATAATTCGTTTTCCTATTAAAGATCTTGATACTCCAGTTTTCCATTTTCTGAAAGAAACACTTCCATTTGTTTTTGCAGCATCTAATCTATTATTCCTTTCATCCATCAGCTCAGATACAAGCTATCATTGGCTATACCTAATCAGGTTTCTGCTGAATTTCGTTAGGGTTCGCCACGAACCCTTCAAAATTCAGCAGATGCCGTTGCTTTCGTGATCATCTCCTCGTGCAGCAGGTCATTTTCCCATTTTTCTTGTTTGGGTGCATTCTCTATGGTTGCACTTTTATAAGGTGATGTTGCATAAGAAATGATATGAAATTTCTATCACATTTTAGTGGTAGAAAACATGGGAAAATAGGAGAATATTATCACACTAATATTCCATAATATTATTTTCATGAATTGAAGAGATAAAAAAGGAAAAATGGATTGTCCTTTCAATTATGTCCCGGAAAAATTGTCTACTCTAATGAACATGTGAAAAAGTGGTAAATTTGTGAAATTGCATGTAATCCACCCTTTCCATAAAAGAGAACGCACACACTACGTAGCTGATCATTTATTTGAAAGCTAAAACCATTGAAACCATTGATGATTTATGTGTGCATTGCATGAGCAGGTGAGTGTATTGTGAGTAGAAAAAATATTACCATCGAAGAAAGAGAGATGGATCAATTCAGGCAAGTTGGTGAGGTTGTGGGCAGTGTGAAGGCCCTGATGGTACTCAAACATGAGATCTCCATCAACCAAAGGCAATGCTGCCTGCTGGCAGACATGATGCAGTTGGCCTTCGACACAATCTCGGAGGAGATGAGGCACAACCTGAAGCTCGACCAGAAAACCACCAAGTGGAAGGCTCTGGAGCTCCCGGTGAAGGAGCTCCACCGCGTCTTCAAGGACGCGGAGTGCTACATCAGATACTGCCTCGACATCAAGGACTGGTGGGGGAAGGCCATCAGCCTCCACATGAACAGGGATTGCGTGGAGCTGCACATCCACAACATGCTGTCCTGCTTCACCGTTGTGATTGAGGCCATTGAGACGGCCGCTGAGATCTCAGGGAGCGACGAGGAGGAGAAGCAGAGGAAGAGGGTAGCCCTCCTGCACAAGTATGATCATGAATGTGATGATCCCAAAATTTTCCGGTGGAAGTTTGGAAAGCAGTTTTTAGTCCCTGCAGAGATCTGCAGCCAGCTAGAGACTGCGTGGAGGGAGGATAGATGGCTGCTGTTCGAGAAAGTTGGCGAGAGGAAGGCGGCAAAGAGTGAGCAGAAGCTGGCTGAGCTGCTGCTGAGGAAACTGAACGATGTGGAGACTTCCAAGAAGGTAATGTCGAGCAGCATCCTAGTAGGAGCGCCGGATTACCAAGTGAGACGTCGTCTGGGGTCAGGGTACCCCAACGGGCCCAGCCATCTCAAGGAGATCCATTGGCTGGGGGAGAGCTTCGCATTGAGGACATTCATCGGAGATGTTGCCCCTTTACTCCCCGAGATCTCTTGCGTGCTTTCCCTCTCGCATCCCAACATATTGCAGTACCTCTGCGCATTTTATGACGAAGGGAGGAAGGAAGGGTACCTTGTTATTGAGCTGATGAGCAAGGATCTTGCTTCCTACGTAAAAGAGCACTCGGGGCAGAAGAATCGTGTTCCTTTCACCATACCGGTGGCTGTAGACATCATGCTGCAGATTGCAAGAGGGATGGAGTATTTGCACTCCAAGAAGATGTGTCATGGAGATCTCAATCCGTCCAACATCCTTCTCAAGCCGAGGAACAGCACCACAGGCGGCTTCCAAGTTAAAGTCTCCGGGTTTGGGATAAGCGCGATCAGGAGCTGTGCTTCGAGAAGCCCTAGGCCGGTTGCTGCTGATGCTGATATCTGGTTGGCCCCCGAGGTGCTGGCTGAGCTCGGCGGGAAATGCAATGGGAACTACTCCGAGAAGGCTGATGTGTATAGCTTCGGGATGCTCTGCTTCGAGCTGCTAACGGGGAAAGTCCCGTTCGAGGATGGCCATCTGCAAGGGGAGCAGATGGTCAGGAATATAATGGCAGGAGAGAGGCCTCTTTTCTCCTACCCTTCACCTAAATACCTAGCTAATCTCACCAAGAAATGTTGGCAGACTAATCCGGCTCTGCGTCCCTCTTTCTCATCTATATGCCGGATCTTGCGCTACATCAAGAAGATCCTCACCATCAACCCCGACCACGGCCACCCAGACTTGCCTCCGCCTCTTGTGGAGTACTGTGACTTGGAGGCTGCGTATATGAAGAAGTTCGAAGAAGAAGGGATTGGGATCCTCGCACCCGTCACACAGATCCCTTTCCAGATGCTGGCCTACAAGATTATTGAGAAGGAGAAAACCAATAGCAAAAAATGGGATATGGTCACTGAAGGAATGGTGAAACCCCCTGCATCAATCTTTGATGAGGAGCAGTTGGCTGCCATGGATGATCTCTTCCTTGTGCCAACTGATCGGAGGTCGGTTTGCTCAGATATCATCGACAGCAAGAACTCGGCTGTTGATGTGGATCTCAGGACGGTCATATCAGAGACGATGCAACGGAAACTTTTCCACTTGGACTCATTTGTTCCAGAGATCCCAAGAAAGAGATACACCAAACCTGCAGCTGCTGAAACTATCTCACCAGAATCTGATCAAAATCTCTCATCTGAATCACAAGAAAATAGCAATTTGTTTTCAGACAGTAATAAAAGATTACCTGAGATTCCAGAGAAGAGAGCGTTGCAGCTTCGGAAGACAATGGAATCAACAGCTACGACCAACGGCAGCTATGAAGATTATGACAAGCCTGATAAGAAGCCTACGTTAATCAAGAAACTAAAATCCATCAAGACCAAATTCATCCCAGGTTAGTTTCTCCTCCATTATTTCTGTTTTCTAATTCTGATCAAGGACTGACATTGATGATCCGTACATGCAGAATCACCTAAATCACCAAGATGTGACGCACCATTGTATTCACCAGCCAGGGTAAAGAAGGTCTCGCCTGCAGCAGCCTCATCACCATCACGAGCATTTAGCAAGACAGTGGTGCAGAGTCCAAAGAAGGACATGAAAAGAACACTACAATCTGGGATGAGGAGCAGTAACTCGCCAGCATCCTCACCCGCCAGAGATTTCAGAGCAAAGAATGAGAGTTCAATGTACTCGCCAGCGAGAGTGAAGAAGCCCTACCCTCTGGCTTCCTCGCCATCAAAAGGTTACAATGTATGCCCATCACCAATCCATCCATCGACTTATCATACATATGCTTCTGTAACATCATCGCCCATGAATCCCGATATACGGCCTTCAAGACTTGCTGGTAGGCCAACTGCACTGCCTTCGGATGTCAGTCCTCAAACCTCGAACATAATCACATGCTCAGGTAGTGTGTAGACTGTTTTGCCTTTGACACAACATTGTAGGATCCCATCGGTAATTTTGTCCATCTCAAATGAAAAGAAGTGCAATTTTTGATATTTCTTTTGTTCTTCCCTTGCTTGTGTAACCAAGCCAAAGCAGACCATCATTTCTTGATTTCTTGGTGTGTATTTCATTTCTCATCTCGTGTTTCTCTCATTCTGGCTGCATCTTCATGTGAACCAGTTGAGTCTGCACTGAGATATACCATGAACTACCATCCTCTTCATCTAGTTTTAGAAGACGATCACTGACTGTTATGTAATAGAAGCAAAAAGTGCAGAACCCATGTAAATCCATCGCAAATATGAGATACAAAGATCATTGCTTCATCCAACATGTATATCCAAAATCTTGCCTCAAAACATGGTAAACAAAGACAACTTTTGAGCATATATTGAAATTTGTAGTCACCTTCTCCTTTTCAAAGAGATTGAGAAGAATGTGGTTAATGTAATTGAAAAAATACTTTTTCAAAAAAAGTTGTGATGGACATTGATATCATTTGCTTCATGTGTGATGGAAATAGTGAAACATAATTAAGAAGATTGTTATATATTATCTTATTTTAGTTTAACTTACTCTGTATTGAGTCTTGCTAAATGCACAACCCAATGTTTATTCTGGATTTTAATTAATTAAGAAATTATTATTTTAGTGGACAAAAGAATTAGGATAGAAACAGTTGAATGGAAGAGTTGAAGCGTACTTATTCACAGTCAAACAAGCTTGAAAAAGAGGTTACATATTTGTGAAAAATAAAAAGGATACAAAAAAGTTAAGGCTTTTTACATGCCAACTTCTTAATGAACTACTTACTACAGACTAATCCTTGCAACAAAAGATTATTAAACTGATAAAATCATTTTAATATTTTGACTGTTGCGTTCTGAATAACATAAACGTGTGAAAGATTGTGTTCTTATCATTAATGGCGCTTGGTATTATGTTCGAAATGAAATGAATATGATCTTTGTCAGTGAACTATGCATTACTATCTAATATTGAATGGATGCCTACTTTTATTTAAGACGTATCATATATAGACATTTATAACGTAGATGTGCATTTTGCGGCTTCTCCGCTCAATGAGGACTGTAGAGGACCGCCTAGTTCTTTGTAATATTTAATTATTGTCATGAACATTTACTTCTATAGAATCACATCTTTGCTAATAAAAGATGTACTATAGAAATTTCTAGAAGACACAATAAATTTGACAACATATTACTCCCTCTATTCCTATATATTGACATGTTTTATCATATAACTTGGCCTATTTCCTTTTTAGAACACCTTTATCACTCAAACCCTTTAAATAATACTTTATTACTCACACACTTTTACACCATAAGTCAACATTCTAAAAACCCATGCCCAAAAGAAATAGGCCAATATTTATGGGATGGAGGGAGTATATATAATCAACATTCACATTTAGAGATGTGAATATGGGTTGGCGGGGTCTGCTCGCCTTGCAAAATGTTAAACCCCAGCCTTTGGGACCAGGCCTACCCAACACATGTTGGTGTAAGTGAGTTAAGCTAATTCGCGAGTTACTCGAGATTCGACACCATGTAAGATTAAAGAAACTCGACCCGTGAGCTCAAGAAATGTTATCAATCTTTATAGAACTCGACTCATTAGTTCAATATAAGTTCATAATATCTAATTTGTAATCTAACATTTTATAATTAGAACATAATATTAAATTATAGCCCAAAAGTTAACCCCATGGCAATTTTTTAGCTTGTACTTACAAATATTGTTGTACTTAAATCCATTGTTAACTTAATAGATCGAGTCAAAAAAATTGGCCAACTGAAGCTTTAATTTGGCAACATTGTCATTCTTTTCAAAAGATACACCAACTTCATTCACGTTTAGTTCGGTAATGCCAAATCGGCTTCCAGCGTTATACGTTGATGCTGATCATTCACCATCGTGGCGGGTTCATACACGAGGACATGGTTGATTGGGGCGAGCTGGGAAGGTAGGAGGGACATGGACCGTGCACAAGTTAAGGAGGAGGACACGGCCATTGCGGATGCGCGGTGTGGGGGACAGATCCCGGGACACGGCCCGTGCACTGGATGAGAAGGGGGACACGGACCGTTTGTGACAAGCAGTTAGGCGGAAGAAGAAGTTATGTATAGTGGGGGAGGAGTAGTTATAGTTTTTTATGCTTTCTTTTGTAATCAAGAACACAGCAAGGGTTGTGAGGGCAAAGGAAGACTTCCTTTGTTTGTATTTTCAATTCGCCACGGTGAACACACGAAATCATGAGTCGGGATTGAAGGTTCTAATAGGGCAACGCAGAATCCGAGTTCCGAGAGGACAATCGAGGAAAGATTTAAAGCGCCAGAGGTCAATTAAAAATACGTGATGAGATCTAAGCAATCCATGGAACTTCCTAATTTCGACTAAACAGATGCTGCGGGATAGCGTGACCGTGTTACTCAGTACGTTGTTGTTCAAATGACGAGACGTATTGATCAATTTTCTTCGCCTATTGTTCTCCCAACAAAGTCATACGCAGCACCACAATTTTGAGGGTCTTTTTCATTCCAGTCGAATTCCATACCCGCAGCAAATCCATCAATGACTTCTTTCACGCCGAATCAATGGATGCATAAATCCGGTCCGACACAACCTCCAAAGCGTTTCCATCGGATGTCAAACAAGCTTGCACATGTTTTCGTTGTGGACTCAAGTTCAGGGACACAAATGTCCACCGAAAAAGCTTCAAATTTTGTTGGAAAATGTTGTGGATGAACATTCCGCCATAGTCATGGATGATATTGAAGCGGAGCCCAATGAACATGATGCAGCAGTTCGCTCAATATCCTTCAATTATCGGAATTATCTTCTTTTGGTCTTGATGCATGTCATACTATGAAGTTCATTGGTGAAATTAATGGACATCAAATTACGGTTATTGTGAATAGTGGTGCGAGCCAGTGTTGTATTGCTAAGTCTTTGGCTACCAAATTGAACTTGAAAGTTACTTCAGGATAACTTCCAAGTTATGTTGGGATATGGGCCAAGTGTAGCACCGAGGGTATTTGTAATGATGTGTCACTACCAGTGTTGTTAGGAGCGTGGGGTGTACGGGGTGATTCGGTGAATAACCGGAGCGCGGGGCGACGGGGCGCACGCCTCACGAATCAAAGCGCCCTATGTGTAGAAAGAGCTGAAGATTGAGAAGAACTAAAGAAGAAGAAGACTCAGAATTTCCTGGATAAGAGGAGAAGAAATGAAGAAGGACGAATAATTAATTGAGGAGAGAAGAAGAAGAAAGAACCGATGGTTTAATAGTCTTGGGAAGAGGAGAGAGAATAACAAAGGATTATTTGAAAAGTTTTTTGAAAAGAGAATGTGAAAGATCTTGGGAAGAGAGAAATTTGAAAAAGAAAAAAAGAAGAGAGAAAATGAAGTTGAAAGGTTTTAGGATTTAGGAACATTGCCCAGCAACGCCCCCCGTCGACCCACTGCGCCGCCCCATGAATGGGCCACGCCCCACCACCTTGGGCAGCGCCATGTCCATGTGAATGGGCCACGCCCCCAGCGACGTTGGGGCGTTTTCAGTTGTGCCTCGTGTGCCTCGCTCCCCGAGCGCGCTTTTAATAACATTGGTCACTACGTATTGGTTCGGAAATATTTCCCATTTCTTGTTACATGTTTCCTCTATCGAACGCGGATTTAATATTGGGGGTTACATGGTTGGCCTCTTTGGGAGACATTCGAGCCAATTGACGTAACCTGTCTATGACATTTGTATGCCAAGTTCGTAAAGTTTGTTCAAATCGAGATCCATCACTAATTCGTCGTGCATGTACACCACGTGAGTTGAGAGATATACAGATGGATGAGGACGAATGTTGGGTAATATGGAATCTCGAGGATAGTTCTAGCCTGGATATATCTCATGGCAATTGTGAGGATTTGGCCGAGGATAAACGGCGACAATTGCAGGCGGTACGGTTGTTCTTCCGCCGTATAATGGCGAATTAATATGTGAGAGAGATATATATATTGGGAGTGGAGAGAGATATTGGGAGTGCAAATGTTTAAATGAGTAGAAGTGCAGATTAATGATGAGAATTAATGGCAAAAATAATAAAAATTAATGGCAAAATTAATGAAAGAGAGAGATATATATATTGGGAGTGGAGAGATATATTAGGAGTGCAAAGGTTTAAATGAGTGGAAGTGCAAATTAATGATGAGAATTAATGGCAAAAATAATAAAAATTAATGGCAAAATTAATGAAAGAGAGAGATATTGAGAGTGCAGATTGCATTAGTGGAGAGAGAGATATTAATGGCGAAATAAATGTGACTGTATAGCTTCCAGCGCCCCAGCAGCTTCCCAGCCGCACCCCGAGTGCGCCCTAGGTATCTCGTTCGCCCCAGCCTTGTCGGGGTGATTCCACCGTGGCCCTGCGCGCCCCTAGAAACACCGGATGAAATGGAGCGTTTAGTTGTCGCAACCAAGTACAAGCCATTATTCGAGTCCAGTGCTTTTGGTGCGCAAGAAGGACGGCCTTGGAGATTTTGTGTCCACTATTGTGAACTCAACAAGCGCACAATACCGAACAAATATCCAATTCTGGTGACTAAGGAGTTACTCGACGAATTATTGTGCCGAGTGGTTTTCTAAGCCTGACGGTGCAGACAGGATATCATCAAATTCGAGAAGCAATTGAAGATATACACAAAATGGTATTCCGGACACACTCGGGCCATTACGAGTTTTTAGTTATGCCGTTTGGACTCACAAATTCGCCTGCAACTTTTCAGAGCTTGTTGAGTGATACCTTCGACCATTCTTACGTAAGTTTGTCTTAGTCTTCTTCGATGATATGTTAATTTATAGCCGCTCGTGGGAATTGCATGTGTCACATTTTACAACAGTTGTTTCATGAAACCATCATTTTGTGGTTAATCCAAAGAAGTGTATCTTGGCACGTTCCTCGATTGTGTATTTGAGTCATTTTGTTTCGGGTTCATTCAAGGTTATGGCAAGATTGCAGCCCCATTGACGGCATTGCTTAAAAAAGACGTCGCAAAAACATTCGTTTGGATAAAGAAAGCCGATCAGGCTTTCAATCAGCTGAAAACAGCATTAACCACTACTCCCGTTTTGCGCATGCTCGATTTTTCAAAACCTTTTTTGGTCTATGCTATCTGGTCGTGGTATTGGTGCAGTTCTTATGCAGGACCAACCTATTGCTTACTATAGCAAACAATTATTCACAAGATGGCTTGGGAAATCGGCATATGAAAAGGAGTTAATGGCTTTAGAACTTGTTGTCCAACATTGGCGACCATATCTGTTGGGCCGTCAATTCGTTATCCATTCAGACCAAAAGAGCTGCGTCATCTTCTGAATCATTCATTGTCAATGCCGTCTCAACAAAACTGGGCTTCTAAATTATTTGGGTATGATTTTACAGTGGTGTGACGAGGACATCGTTGATATCAAGGATTCACACACCACTTGTATCTGCCTTAATCTTTCGGCACTTATCTCTTCCACAGTGGACAGATTGGTCTTCAGTACAAGACAATCTCGCGTCGGATGCCTATCTTTCCAAAATAAAATCCGATCAGGTTGGACATCCAACAGCATATAGCCGGCTTGCCTTTAATGTGTATTGGGTGGGAATGACGAGGCATATTACGAAATTCGTTGCAGCTTGTTCAGTTGACAATCAGTGTGTCAACGCCATAAAAATTATACGAAAACTCCGGCTGGTCTTCTGTATCTTAGTGGTGGTTGACCGTTTTTCTAAGTAAACCTCATCTTTTGCCTTTGAAACATCCATTAACAGCCAGAATTGTAGCTGATCTATTTACACGTAAGATTGTGCGTCTTTGTGGAATTCCCAACTCCGGTAGTTTCAAACCGTGATCCGGTCTTTGTCAGCAATTTTTGGCATGAAATGTTTCCAAAATCAGGTACGAATTTGAATATGAGCTCTGTTTATCATCCAGGAATAGAATAGATGGTCAAACCGAGGTCTTGAATCGATGTTTTTCTTTCGATCATCTGAAGCAATCAGTGTTGTTAGGAGCGCGGGGCGCACTGGGGCGATTAGATAAAAATCCGGGGCGTGGGGCGACGGGGCGCGCCCCATGAAGAATGAAGAATTAATTGAGGCTAGAAGAAATGAAGAGGAAAAACGTTTTAGAAATGAAGAATAAGAAAGAGTAAGTTTTTTGAAATTGTGAAATGTCTTGGGAAGAGGAGAGAGAAAAGGTGCAGAGGAGAGAAAATGTGAGGCTCTGCAGAGGAGAGGGAAAAGGTGAGGCTGCAGAGGAGAGAGAAAAGATGCAGGTGCAGAGGAGAGAGAAGGTGAGGCAGAGCAGAGAGAATCTGAAAAAGAAAAAATAAAGTTAAAAGGTGCGCCTCCTGCGCCCCACCAGAGCCCCGTGAATAGTGCGCACCCCAGCTTCCTTGGGGCGATTCCAGTCGCGCCCTAAGCGCCCATGCGCTTTTAATAACACTGGAAGCAATGGACCAAATGGTTATCTTGGGCTGAGTATAACTACAATACAAGTCATCATTCGGCAGCGGGTATGACTCCATTACAGGAGAGGCTAATAAACAGCGCAGGAATGTCGAATCTAGTGTGGAGAGTATGTTTATCTGAAGTATAGACAATTTTGTCAGTCATCACTCTTCAAATCTACCCATCACGACCTTGCCCCACGTTATTTTAGCCCGTTTGAGATTGCAGCAAGAATAGGTACTATCGCTTACTGCCTTAGGCTACCGGCAGATTTCAAGATACATCCACTTTTCCATGTTTTATTGCTCAAAAAAGCTATTGGCGACGCCGCTTTCGAACCGGTATTACCACCGGATGCAATGATGTGTGATCCCGCATACTTTCTAGAAGAGGTTTTGGGAAGCAGTAGGAGGGACACGAACCACGTACAGGTTGAGGAGGAGGAGACGGCCCTTGCAGATGCGCGGTGTGAGGACAGAAATCAGTGCACGTGCACTGGATGAGAAGGGGACACAGAGAGTGTGTGACAATCAGTTAGGCGTAAGAAGAAGCTATGTATAGTGTGGGAAGAGTAGTTATAGTTTTTCGTGCTTTCTTTTGTAATCAAGAACACAGCAAGGGTTGTGAGGGCAAAGGAAAACTTCCTTGTTTGTATTTTCAATTCCAAATCTCATTAAATAATGCAAATTATTGTAGTTTCCACATTATATTGATATCCTTCTAGCAAAAGATCGCCTTCACTCCTAACACTTATTATATTAATGAAATTTTGACTCAATCTATTAAGTGAACAACATAGATAAATAAAAACTATATTTGTAATATTTGTAAATTTGGATTAAAAAGTCACCATATACTTATATAATATAACCATATATTTCATCAATTATATTATTATCTTATTCAAATATTTCACATTAAGAAGTAATTACTAAATTAATTAAACTTTTGATCTATATTATCTCAAACATATATTAAGTTTAACTAATATCGTCTATGCGAACGAATCAATTATGAATTTCCTTAGCTCGACTATATAGCAAACTAATCAATCTTTAATTTGTCGATATTCGACTCGAGTCGACTCGTCCGTACTCCATTAAATACTGATCCTATGAAGCTATTGACAGCCAAGTCCATCACCATGTCTAGTTCCAATCACCATTCTAAAATATTAGATTGAAGACTAAAAACTGTTGCCGATATGGTGGTCTGTTGCCAGTATGGTGGTGGTGGTGACAACTAATTTGGACCAGAGCCTCTAAAAAAGAAACGATAAAATTATGTAGCCGGGCTTGAGTTAATTATTTTGTTTTCATATAATCAGAAAGGTATATCTTCTTCTATTTGTAATAAACCAACAATAAGACACAGTATTGGCACAAATATTGCTCCCTCAAAAAAACAAATAAACAAAAAGATAATAGCACATAAATGGTGATCATTTTATTCAAGGACAATATTCAGACACAAAATCCTGATTTCGTCTCTCCACCTTCCCTTCACCCCCCTTTTGGTTTGGGGATTTGTAAATTCATTTGGATCTTCACCATTTTCTCTCTCATATTCAGGTAATATTGTTCTTGTCATGCATTATCTTTTATGTTTTTGTAATTTACTTGGGAATTACCAGAAAACCTCTTACCTGAAATCATGCATGCATGGCATGCTTATGCATAATTCTCCTATTATTTTGTAATACATGTTACATGATTGTTCATATCTGGAATTCATTGATTTTATGTGAAAGGCAGATTTATTTCAGATAAAGTAAATGAGGAATAGGTCACGGAATATCCATTCGTGATATTAGGGAGAGGATTAAAGAAGATAAACTAAAATCATGCAAAAGTGGTTGTATCAAAATCATGCATTAATCTTAATAGGTTTGTTATTATTATTATCAAAAGTAGTTGTTGTTGTTATAATTATTTATTTAGATGGCCAAACTGGAATGAGACTAACATTGTAAACCACAATATAATGCTGCAGATTAACATAGATGTCATTTGGTTTAGAGAGAGAGAAAATGAGATAAACAAAGGGGGTGAAGGGAGAGGCAGACCTTCTTTAGCATTCTGGGGTGAAGCAGAGATGGCAAAGCAACAATGGAGATCCAAGTCCTTCTGCAATCACATCGATCCTGATAAGGAAGAACAGCTCAAACGAGTCAAATATGGTACACGATGTTATCTTCTT
Organism: Monilaria moniliformis; assembly: GCA_034509125.1. Lineage (NCBI taxonomy): Eukaryota > Viridiplantae > Streptophyta > Magnoliopsida > Caryophyllales > Aizoaceae > Monilaria > Monilaria moniliformis. Next base: position 17,021 of record JAYDZE010379807.1, read on the forward strand.
CAACTTTGATATTTTCAAGAAATATTGTGAGACATCATTCTGTTATGCTTGTGTATTGATGCAAGAAATTGACAAGTTTTATGCTGTGTGCAGCGGTTGAGGATCAAGTGGACAGCATTCTTAAGATCATGAACGATATAAACCATGGAAACAAAGAGAGGAACTTGAGGAAAAAGTCGGAAGCAATCGAAC
>JAYDZE010379918.1:0-17209 GCA_034509125.1 Monilaria moniliformis
TCAGCCGCACCAGCGGCTGAATGCCCGGCTGCGGCGCGGCTGCCTCCCCCCCAACCCAGCCCCAACCCGGCGGCCGCGCTTTCCGGCGGAAATGGGGCAGCGTTAACGCTGCCCTAATACTTAAAAGAAAATTTCCACACTAGAGCAATATAAGGAAGCGACGTCATTTTTAATGCTTAAAGAAATACACTACAGACACAAAATCTAACAATTAACTACATTTCATTTATTTATTTGAATGTCATTGCAACTACATGTATCATATTCGAATCTCATCAATATCCGTATGCTGGGAGAAAGTTTACACGTGCTAAAAACAGCGGCCGTGTGTGTGATGCCGAATTAAATTTAGGGTAAAAGCGTTGAGCAAACCATGAAAGATTTCAAATAATTAAAAACGCGTTTGGGACAGTTCTATTGGGATTTGTTTGTGTATAATTAGATTTAACCTGTCCGAGTTGGAATGAACTTTGGACGGTCCATCATTTTCCTTTTCATTCTTTCTGACTCAGTATTTTATAATTAATGATTTTGAAACTGTTGAAAAGTTAGTATATGTAAACCGATTATATTACATCCCATTATATATTTAATATACACATGCAAACGTGCATGTTTAGTGAGTTTTGAATATTGTAAATATAAAATAGATTTACTATTAAATTATAGCTCTAATTTGAATTCGTAGTTAGCTCATTAGAAAATTTACAAATGTAGTATACGTTTATCTACGCTTTTCATTCAATAATCCGTGTTAAATTTTTTTGACAATTAAAATTGATATGGATCAGAATTTGTGGCCGGCTTTTTAAATTTTCTCGATTTTTTATTAGAATTTTCAACAAATTCTTATCAATGTCAGCTTTAGTTAACTGAAATATCTGACGCAAGCTATTGAGTGAACCATGATAAAACTATATTTGCACTAAAATGGCACAACATGAATAAAGTTAATAACCCTTGCAAAATATGTTTTTGAAAATTTGCAGTGAATTTTCAATTACCAACACAATTTTTCGATATCGACAAAGTAAATCCATTCTAGATTTGAAAATAACTAAATTTATTGGATATTAATATATCATTAACGAAATGTGAGATATTACTAAAGAAAAAGAAAATAAATAAAACTTAATGCGTAGTAGGATTACTAATGAACGTTGTCCTTCCAAAGTGGCGCATATCGGCATATATTTTCGCATCTAGAATTATTCTAATACTACCTTTTGGCCTTCTGTAGACCTCGTCGACGTCAAAAGTTTCAAATTTACTGCATTTTAGGTTTCAATTGTCTACCGTTTTCTAGGTTGAGACCCACATATATTGACAGTTATATTTATCATTTATATTAATTTTGTTTACTTGTTTGAAAGAGAGAGGTGGGTTTGAACGGTTAACCTCGCTTCAGCATTTGGAATGAAATAACATTTAGGGCAGAAATGTCGAATATCAATAAAATTATAATACCACAGTATGTATAAGTAATTTAAAACCTGAAATGAAAAGGATTAGAAATGGAATGGTTAAACTCAAGGTACGTAGATGGAAGGGTCCGATCCATAATACCAAATATGTCCTTATATATTTTCACGAAGCTTAAGAATAGTATTGCTAGAGTAAATTTAACAAAAATAAACATAAACAAATGTTGCAATGGGAATGGAATGGCAACTGTAAATCATGATATAAAGAAGGTGAGAATGGTATGGAATGTCAAGCAGAAAAGCAACCTAAAAGGAAGGAACGTCATCACGCTATACAATACGTAAAATCGATTCCAAGAAAATCAAATACTAGAAAATTACTTGGGTTTCAAGCGTCAATCAGATTCAATGCACGTATACCACTTTCCATCAATATTCTTTATAATCCAAACACAAATTACACCAAATCCAAATAAACCAAATTACCATAAGCTAATAATTCTTAAAGAAAAGACTAGACTAGTCTTGGTCGTCATCATCAATCACCTAAAATCAGAAATCCTTGAGCAATTTCCTCACCTGTTCCAGCGTCACAAACAGCACAACGGTGAAAGGTCCCTGCCGAGAGATCGTCGGAATGAAACCCTTGTACAGCGCCATGGGCCCCTCAGCCCTGATCGTCTTCATGGCGCAGTCGAGGGCGCCCTTGTACGGCGGCGCCACCCCGGCCTCCACCTTCATGTTCATCACCCGCGTCTTGATCACGTCGACAGGGTTCGACGCCACTGCGGCCACGAACCCCGCCGCGAAGCTGGCTGTGACGTGGGTCCCGAGGCCGTCCCTCATTAAATTCTTTTCCAGTATCATCTCCTTGAACTGGTCGTACGACGCCAGCTGCGATGACGTCACCAGCATGGCTCGGTTCACCGTCAGCGACGAACCACGCCACAGGCTGCCCACACCCTCGTTCCGCGCCATCTGCGATATGGCGTCGACCACGCTCTTGTAATTGCGCCGCTGAGCCGCCGGGAGCCGCCCGTCGGCCTGCATCCGAACCATTGCGACGTCGGCGGGGTTGCCGACGGCAGCGCCGACGCCGCCGGCGATGAGGCCGGCGACGATCTTGCGCGTGAGGGGCATGTTGTTCGTGGTGGGGTCGGTCCATTTGGTTTTGAGGATGTCGTATAGGCCCATCCTGGTGGTGGAGTAGAGTGTCTGGCGGAGTACGGTGGCGGAAACGCCTGAGAAAAGAGCGGCGGCGCCGTCTTGCTGGACGATGCGAAGTCCGACGGATATGGGTCCCGCGCGGGTGGGGACGTGGATGTTTTGCGCCGCGGCGGCGGAGGTGGGGTAGGCGAGGGCGGGTCGGAGATGCGGCGGAGGCGCGGCGGCCTCGCCCTGCAGCTGCATACGCACCTTGATCAAATCTAAGGGGTGGGTGCTGCAACCGGCGATGATGGAGGCAATGCCTCCTTCGACGAATCCCTTAACGCCCATGAGATGTTTGATGAAATTGCTCAACGAGTTTCCGAAAAAGAATTGGTATAAATTGGCAAAAACGATTCTTTTCGTTTGTGCAAAGAATGAAGAAAAGGGAATGAAGATCAAGAAGAAGACCAATTGGAATTGGAGTTCATCTCACTGGAAACCAGGAGATGGGAATGCAGGCCGAAGGCGATGGAGGAGAAGTGGGGGACGGTGGCCCGCTGAGACATATGATGGTGGATGCAGAGAGAGGCTATGGCCAAAGGTATTTATAGTGCCCAATGTTACTAGGTTTACACACGCAACGCAACGGCGGAATCACCAAACTATTTTTCTTTTCCTTTTCTTTTTAATCTCTCCCTCTCGCCTCCTCTGTTTTCCCCCAATATTTACGCGGCTTGGTGGGCCGCTGATTTGAAGTTATATTTATTCATAAAATCTATTTTCCAACTCAGTATAAACCATTTGTAATCAACATATTAATTAAAAAAATAATATATAAAGTAATTGTACTTAATTTATAAAATATTTATACACACTTACGGGACCGTAAAATGCAATTAATTATACTTATGCAATATCTCTGTAGATTAAATACAAAATTTGTAATTCTACAAAAAGTTTATATGGAGCTCATGTGTAGCATATACTAGACCCTTCATACCCAGTGATCAATAATTTAATCCTCAAATTCGTTAGTATGTGAGTTATATCGTATATGAAGAAGTAACAAAATTAGTTGCCATTTCTTATTGGATTATTTGAGGGAGTCAAAGATTTCCAATAATCATTTATGTTTAAATTCAAATTTAGATTTGTACTTGCTTAATATCCAATATGAAATATGCGGAGTTTGATAAAAATACACATCGCAATTTTGTAATTTCTCCTTAATTCATCTTATATAAGTTCCCATAATAAAATTAATGGTCAAAACTGAATGCGCATCAAAAATAGCAACGACATCTTTCATAACATATAACCTTACCAAAATCACAAAATTCTCATGCCAGATTTTACCATATTTGCTTTAACTTGACATTAAATATATTATGTCATTTCCCTTACCAAATCCAACCTACAAAGTTATTTTGTTTCACAAGGTTTTGCATAGAATCTTGCAAATTATTTGCCCAGGGATTAAATTTGGTAAAAAAAAATCATAGTTATTTTTATTTTTACTTTATTTAAGAGGGGATAATACTGGAATTTAAAACATTATGCCTCACCAATTACAAATATGGATGTCCCTTAATACCTAAAATTGACAATTTCCATATAATGAAGGATCCATGTAAATTGTTACATCGACCTTCTAAAGTAATAGGACGACTTCATCATTTTCAACGAAAGAAAATTATAAAACAACGAAGCAGAGGCTATCTATTTTCTTCGAGTAATTAACCAAGTCAGAGAATGGTTTTAAAGTTGGCTACTTATTTGCAGCATATGATGTAAGAAAAATGTTTCACAACTGAAAATTTGTCCAATTTGCGAGAATCAAAATTTGTAAAAACGGTGCTCACGATGTCACTCAAATAATCAATTAAAGCATCATGCAGGTAGAACTCAAACTCATGTTAAAATGAATTTTGTTGTACCTCAATTTTAATACTTTTAAGTTATGCCTTAATGACATTCTTAAAGTTACTTTTGTTAATGAATTTGAGTATTGTTTCACATATTTTAGCTTGGGCTATAATGTCAAAATGATGCTATCTGTTTCAATTATGGACTTTGTGTTCATATAATCTGGAAATTACATATATTGTTTATTTTAGTATTTCTACAAACAAAAAACACAATAAAACACGTATGTTTTGTTATATAATGTGGGTAGCAACTGTTATTTGAGATGTGTATTCAGTAATTCTTTGTACCTTTGCAGTAGTTGAACCATACAGAATAGCTAAACCATATTGGAAAATCAAGTATAATAGACTTCGCTTATATATGAGGTTTAAATGAGATTGGAGTTTGAGACATTCAATAAAAATGAAAAAAATCAAACACACTCCAGGAGTTGGCTACCCAAAGGGACGAAACACACACATATTTTATGCAATGCAGCTCGAACCTATAGAATGAGTATTAGGATTTTTCTGCGACACTCATAATGGTACATCGACCGTATGCCATAGTGGAAGCCATCGTGGGCTTAAGAGCGGTTTGAAAAAAAAAATCACTTTTTTTACATTCTCCTCCAATAGTTTTAGCTTCTTTACATTGAAGTTTTTGGCGTTCTTTTTCGGATTTGAAATCTATTTTTTTTTTTAATTTTCGGTTAGCCTCTTTCGAAACCTTCAAAATCTTTTCTTCTTTTTTTTTTTGCGAAGAAGAAGAAGACCGAAAATAATACAAAAATGCAAAAAAAAATGCATATCAACATCAACAACTTTTTCATTCATATGAAGGAATAACTTAGTCTTTTAAAGGCAAATTATATAGAAAATTTATACTTTCCAATATAATCTCATCAATAACACCAGACGAATTGGAGATGTCATCTCCCTTTTCAAGTCTGGCAATTACTATCACACGTTTGAGATATACCATATAGTCATTTACAGATGTGTGCATATATGATCCATTGATCTTGAGAAGAAGCAGTGCCAAGAAAAGAAGTATCCTAGGCACATACTCTGGGATCAAATTGTCACACTTGGTGCAACACTTGCATGTGAACATATTCTTCTTCATGGGATAGCAAATTAGTAGTTTAGACAAAAATAATTGAAAGAATGATTATGATCATGAAGCATAGAATTGGATTCCCAGAAGGATCCAACATATATATTTAATGGAAACAAATAGTTTTATGTCCATATTCTTTGATATATTTCTTGAGACATATTCAATGAATATATGCCATGTGAAGTGCCTTGAAAGCGTGCAGTTCATGCACAAGCTTGCGTCCACAACTTTATTGTGGACAATTGGGGGTTAATATTATGCTATTATATTACTTATTATATCCTCATATTTATGTTATTTTAATACATATTATAATTGTGACCATGTAAACATTAGTACAAATTGTACTCCGTCAAAGTCTCATTTTTGCCACAAAATCTACTCGCCTCTTTAAGTGTGATAAATTAGATCAGATTTCACCGCCGATTCAATATTATAAATCAACGAAATGCCAAATTAAGAGCCTAAACTACTATTTTATAACCTACAACTATCCCATTCGAGACCTTACTTCATCAGTGCGCCATCCATTTGGTCTCCTCTCCTATATATCAACAGCAACATCCCATATTGACAAGCTCCTTTATGAAACTTTGAAAAATATTTAGTCTTGTAATCCAAAGTCAACAACCACCTCAACTTGACTTGGCTAAGAAGCCAGTAAATAGGCAATTCGATGTTGACTTGACCCCTAATGCGGCAATTAAGGGCCACATTATAAATATTATAATGTGAAATGAAAAAGGGTAAAATTGAATTAATTTGATACCAGAAAAGGCCTTTGAGGTGTATATGGGGACAAACTATCTGAGTTGATTTATTCCACTTTGTGTGTGCAAAAGAAATTATATTTCTTCTTTTGCCGCCTACTTTTTATAGCAAGGCGCCGCGTGTCATTCCGTAAATGGGCCAGACCGGTTTGCCGCGTCAAATGAAAGTGCGTCTACGAGGTTGCATCTGAGGCGGGTGTCTAAACTTGCCAGGCCCCATCCAGAACTTTTCACGAAAATAAAATTGATTTTGACTCAAAATATTGGAAATAAAAGGAAAATAAAACTGATTTTTAACTGAAAACATGGGTAATAAAAATGATGCTGATGAAAATTCTTGGACAATAAAAAGGATTTCTGACAAAAAATATTTAAAGGAAACAAACCTGATTTTTGATCTAAAATCTTGGAAAATAAAAATAAAATAAGTTTTGACTGACAATGAAAAGAGTTGACCGTCGCCCGAGACATTGGAACTCTCGCGGGAAACCCCATCTACTTAGCAAGCACACACCTTAACCACTTGGCCAAAGCGACTTGTTGACATAAGACATATACTCCCTCCATCCCCGAAGTAGAATGTGAATTCCATTTGTATATAATAATTTTATAGTGGAATACGAGTCGAATGAATTAATGGACTGTGAGTCTCACTTACGAAAAATAGTAATGAGAGATTAATACTTGTTTGAGGGACATTCCAAAGAATAAAATATTTTTTTACCGTGAAAAGATATCAACAATAAAATTGATGAATTCTCTTATTATGGATGATGACAAGGAATATGGAGTCCAAGAAATGCAAGTCACCAAGTATGACAGCTAAAAAGGAATAAATTAATTGTTTGATAAAATACAAATTTTTTCCCTCTCCACATGGATACAAGTAGATAAATGGGAATGAATCCTAATTCCTACATTGTATGGTTGAATTTTGAAATGATATCCAAGTTTCATGTACTAGGTATGCTAAATGAATATCTAATTATAAGTAAGCCCACATGTGTTGGACATAAATTAACTATACTCTCATGGCTAATTCAAATAACAAACTCACCATTGAATTTCATCTATTGCAATATGTAAACTTCCGACCAAAATTATGTCATCAGAAATAATGGACGGACCCATCCTTATTGGGCCTATATCCATTAAGATCGGCAGCCTAACTAATTTAGCCCATATATATCCAAATTCAAGCCCATTAGACAATCCGGGAAAGTGCAAAATGTACTTATCTTTTTTAATAGTAATAATATATTTTTCTTTTTCTATTACGCGTATCCACCGGAAATAGATGTCCTTCTCATAAAGAAAAGAATAAAATTTTAACCTACACGTCCTTGATGATTTGGGGAAGAATAAGCAAATATAAGTAAAAAATCATTATCTAGAAATAGAAAAGTAGTGGAAAATTGAATTTATATTCGAGTACTTTTCTATTTCTAGAGAATGACCAAATACTTTGATGACTAAATAGTACAGATGGATTTATTCATAACGATTATAGATGAATAATAAACACATAAAACTATTAGTATAGATAAAAATCTTGATCCGGCTAGGGGCCGAAGAAGACATTTAATAGTTTTTCCAATAAAATTTTTCTTAAAATAAAAAAATAATTAAATTCAAACTTATCATAAATTTAACAAATCTTGAAAAGTCTTATTTTTATTACAATATTTTGATATTAATATTGAAGTAAGAAGAATAACAAATAGAGAGAGGAATTAGGCATGTGTTTAAGTTCTAGCTGGAGATAAATTTTCAAATTTTTAATTTAGTTAATTTAATAAAAATAGTTTTCAAAAATAATATGCAATATGAAAATTACTAAAACGTTTTTAAAAGCCGTGTGCAAGAAAAAAACAAGCAGTAGTAATTCTTATCGTCGTAAAGAAGGAAAAACTGAAAATAGGAAAGGAAAAAGGAAACAGCGACTGGGTAAAATTCCCCACCAAACCAAACACGACATTCTATTCTTCGCTTTGTGTGTGTCATTAGATAATCCACTCTCGCCCAAAAATTCTGCTCCCACTCGTCACTCGTCAAACCCCTTGTCAAATTCGCCTTTCCCCCTTTCCGATTTTGCCCCTCCCCCGTCGCCGGTGCCGCCGCTTCCACCCGCGCACTGCTGCTGACCTTATGTACCGGAAGAAGATCCGGCTTTTAGGGTTTCTCTTCAGCTCCGTCCTGATCCTCGGCGCCGGTTAATTGAGTTGGGGGATCTCGTCAATCCATGTTAGTTATCGTCGCGATTTTGCTGATTTTTGGTGCTGTAGTCCGCCACAAGTGGAAGAATGCGGCGGCGAAGAAGGAGGAGATTTTGAGGCTTTTAGCTGTGGCCTCTTATGAAGACGCGGAAATTGCTAAGCTCGAGGTAGTTGATGTGTATAAATCTCCTTCGCTGCCGCCTCCTCCTCCGCAGAATCAGAAGGGTTATTTTTGTGCTGTTTGTTTTTCCTCCACGACTACTCGGTGTTCTCAGTGCAAAACTGTCAGATACTGGTGAGTGTTTGCGTGTCTGTTGGTTTTGAATAGGTATGCTTAGAAATAAGAATTGGTTTATCTCTTCAATATTTCTTTTGAGATTCCTCTTTCTCCCCTCTCCAATTCTTTTGGTGGATGGCAGTTTCTGTTTATCAGTTAATAATTGTGAAGATTAGAGATTTTAAAGACATACGATATTAAATAGTTTTTTAGGTACTCTATCACCGGAAAGTTGAATTGCGGGTATGCTTGGAACGTGGTAGCGCCTATAATGGTATGCCACTGCTTTGGGGTCTGGAAAAACTATTCATTAATTTTTTGGGGTCATGCAACATAATGATATAAATACTGAACTTAAGCTCATTCTTGGAAAAAGAAATCAAGCCCGAACTAGATATCTCCAGTGTCTGTAAAAGGAAGGCAATCAATTATGCTACCAGTTGTGGTTATCTGTGTATAAAGAGGAAAATAATGGGTTTAGAGTTTTGGTCGGGAAGGAAATAGTTTATATGGATGTAGTTTCAAATTGAATTTCAGAATTATTTTGTCATGCAAGATATGGGACATATGAAGATGATTCTCATGTCAAATGTTAAGGAATATTAACTCGCTGAAAAGATTTTCTTGGCAATTAAAGCTGAAGACTCTATCTATCATCTTGGAGCTTATGTAAAGCATTGTTCATTTATGAAATTATGGTTACTAGTACACTTACGAATCAGATGGGTGTTGAATTTTAGGTGAATTGCATATAGAATTCCCATTGGTACCTGGTGAACATTTTGGAGAAAGTCCATTAGTCCTGATTAGATAATACTTAACCTTTAGGTTTTACCTCTGAAACTAGCAATTGGCTTTATGCTGATTCTCCCAACTTTTCTGTATATATTTGAAGTAGAGTTATCAGTGGATTTCCTTTATGTCATGGTATTGATTATCTAAATACCTTGTCTATCTAAGCACAACTCATATGATATGATGCTCAAGTAGTTTTAGAAAGCATCCTTAAATAGTTTTTTGTTGGGGTAATTATTACTTATAAGTTTATTTTTGCTTATGAATCAGATGGTAGTCATTAAAAGTTAAAACCACCAGGAGCTAAGTTCATAATCTTTTACCCGCAGAGCAAGATATTTATTAAATTGTAAGGCCAGTCTCCAGATATAGTATATCATAACCAAAATGCATCACAACTGTTAATCTATATTTTTCAGTTTGTATTGTAATTCTATTTTTGTATTTTTTGTGATTTTTGTTGCTGGTGTTCCCCTATCCTCTTTTTTGGGTTTTAAGAGTGAGAAGCTTCTATATGAGTGTTCAACATATTTACTTAGGGGGTTATGTGTTTAAGTGGACTAATTTATACGGATCATGCTTTAAACTCCAAAAAGCTTAGGTAGTCAACACTTAAGTATTGTTTTTTCCAAACATCTTGTTTACATGACTCTGCAACTCATATTGCATATTGTTCTGGGGCATTGATCCCATTACAATTTGATAAGCATTAGAAGGTTTTTCACTGCGGCTATTAAACTGTAAAAAGATTACTATCCCATTGGTGATTTCCTACATCTTTTATTGGCCTTTTATTGCCTTATTTTTCTGGAGGGGAGCCGGCTTGTATATTCTTTGATGAGAAGCATGTGTATTTGCTTCCCTGTGGACCATGCTGGTAAGATACAAACCATACATACATGAAATGGTACTCAACTAGGTTAGACCAATGGAGACTGTCATGGACCATACATGAAATGGTACTCAACTAGGTTAGACCTTGTCCGATGTACGGTATAATTTATAATGTAAAGGAATAAATGAATACATAGTATGGCAGTGTTACATTACTAACTTAAATGAAAAAGTATATCACATTCAATAATATGTGTTGGTTGATTAGGAAAAGATAATTGCCATAATACAAAATACAATGTAAATTATCAATTAATCAAGTTATATACACTGTGATTGAAGTACTAATTTCCATCAATTTCTGTTGAAACCAAGTAATTGAAAAAAATCAAGTCCTGATTAAGTTATGAAATACCATCAACAATGTGTATTATTGTAAAGTAATGCATTTGATATTTTAGTTTGTTTTATTAATGACCAAATGACACTAGGTAAAGGATGTGCTGGGAGGTGAAATTTGGCAAGGTGATTTTAGGCAGGACCATTTTTTTTCCCCTGAGGATTGACATATGGAGGTTTCTCTTTTATTATATTTATCGAGGCTGCTGCCTGAGTGAAATGAAACACTTCATAAAATTTGAAGTAGACATGATGGGAGGATGAGTTCATGAACATTAAAAATGCTCCAATAATTTTGTGTGAAACTGGAATCCCAGAAACAATTATTTTTGGGGAACACTTTTATCTTCAAAATTACTTTTTTTAGCTAGGTAACATTTTCATTTATTCTCTTGTAGTTCTGGGAAATGTCAAATAATTCACTGGAGACAAGGTCATAAGGATGAATGCCGACCTGCCTCTTCATTGCACGTCAGCAAGGGAACTGCAAGTGCTGTGGAAACAGCTTACCAAGATCAATTGGAGATCAATTCCAATAATGAGAGTGGAACTTGTTCTGATCCAAATGAGCAGCTTGATGATTCTGGATCTTCAAACAGCTCCTTGCCTTGCTTTTCTTCATCAAGTGGAAATAGTGAAACATCATTTGATGCTTCAAGCATTGAGACTTTTGAGTCAGGAACCCCTATTGGGCCTGATAAAGTAGCTTCTGGAGGTATTGATTATCATATGTCACTGAGTACATCTGATTCTGATGATGTAGATGTACCAAGCATGCCCTCCTTGAATTCTACTGTTCAGGCAGTAAACAATAAGATTGGGGTTACCAAGATAAAAAAGTCACAAGCTACCAATCCTGATGATGGCTTTCACATGACCAGCACTGAAGATAAAAGAACTTGCAGTGAAGCTGCTGTGTCAAAAAACTCTGTGGGTACAACTCAGTTGAGGAGCTCACAATCCTCTGGTTCTTCAAAGACATTCGCTTCTGTGGAAAATCATACAAATCAAGCACTTCTGTCAAGCGACAAAGTTACAAAGTCCATGTACTCTAGGAGATCAAGCAATCGCGAACAAGTACCTACTGTTGATAATAGGAATTCACCTTGCTTGAAATCTTCAAGCACGACTTCTTTGGAGGACTTCTGGGGAAGTGAAGCACAATTGTGTAGAAGTACAGAAACAAGATCATTGTCGTTTAGGAGTTCAGAGAATGGTCCAAGGATGCCCTTAAAAACTGGCAGTGCCAGTAGTTTGCTTTCAGAAATTGAAGATACTCAAACATCATCTCAACCTACTGGCAAAACTGTGAAGACATCAGTGCGGAAATTTGTAGAACATTTTAGAGTATCAAAGCAGTCAAATTCCTACACATTTGACATAGGAAAGGATTCTGCTGGAAGTTACAACCACAAGGTTGTTTTCACTTATATCATTCTGATTGCAGAAGTTTAAGTCAATTTTTACCAAGGTTTTAACATTGACATGTTTTTTATGTATATATATTTTTTTATTAACAGATCATATTTCCTGCCAAGCTTTTCATCCAACTGTATTCTTGTGATGACATAGAACTTCATCCTGTTGGCCTTCTGAACTGTGGAAATAGGTTAGTTCAGTTTTTAATTTTATATGAACCAATTCATGTTTGTCATGGTCACATATTTACTGATTCACATTCTCACGGTCACCAGCTCTGCTATAACAGATTCTTTCTCCCTTCCTCCTCCCCCCTCCCCCCCTTAAAATAGCTGGATCTGTTTCTAAATTCTCCTTTTGTCATTGTGCACGTGGTGCATAAGTTTCATGTCATAATATGGAGCTTAAATTACATGTTTAGTGTTTGTTTTATGGCTTTGCTGTAACTAGTGTGGGCCTTTTAATATTCTAAACAATTAAATCCTCCAAAGCCATAAATCTACAATTCTTGTTCATTTTCTTCCACTTTTTGGCAATACATATATATGCAAACATGCTTCTGAGGTTTTAAATTTATTATTATTATTTTCCAAATTGATGACTCTTTTTGAAGTTTTACCATCAATAATTGAGCCTTGAATATTTTGCCTTTTCATTTGTGTTTTTACACATGTTTTGGGTGCATTGCTGCATTTACACTTTTTACTGTAAAATTTCATACTTTCACTCTGTTCATAATCTTTTTCAAGTTTCTTACATGGATGTGATGCTTTGAACATGTGTTATGAAGATATTCACCTGGAAAATTCTACCGTCGTGGTGCCTTTATCTGGGCTAGTTACTGGTGAAATCGTCTGTTGCGTAATATATACTCGAGGTTTTCAAGATAAAATTTTACAATCTTAACGAAAAGCTTTGGACCACCCTTCTTGAAGTCTTTAGATCTTGATAGCATAACTTGGCGGTATAACATAATATTCTTACTGTATTATTCCTCATAGGGTTCATGCATACTGATGCACTGATTTATTTCTATTTACTAAGTTCATGCAACACCTGCAAAGGTTTCAAGATTCTTTCCTGGACCTGTGGTATTCTATAAAATTTGTATGTGAGAATACTTAGATAAATTAAGATATTTGCTTTGTGGGGAAAGAGAAAAGATTACAACTTTGAGGCTGAAATGGAATGAATTATCAAAATCAGTGCATTTATTGCTTTCTCCGCTTGGTGATGGTATTTGCTTCCTTCTGTTAACCTGACATGTCTGTAACTCCTGATATCTTTTGTTTAATCTTGTATACAATTTAACTTTCTCCTTTTCTTCTTGCAGTTGTTATGCAAATGCAGTGCTGCAGTGCCTGACTTTTACTCGACCTATTACTGCTTATCTTCTTCAAGGGTTACACTCAAAAACATGCAAGTACCTGTTTATGAATTATGACTCATTATTGAATAACAAATTCTATAGAACTTCAATAACTTTTTAGTTTTGATGTTTTTTTATCATTAACAATGATGTAGGTCACAATAGAGATTGGTGCCTTATCTATGAATTTGAACATCTGATACGGAAGGGACAAGAAATGAGATCTCCTGTGAATCCAGTTGGAATAATGTCTCAGATACAAAGAATTGGAAGTCATCTAAGTCATGGACGAGAAGAAGATGCGCATGACTTTCTGAGGTAAGCATTTATATAGAAATTTTACTTGGTTGGCGATATATGTAACTGATCATGCTAACAATCTACGAAATATCAGAAATGTGATTGATACAATGCAATCTATATGGCTTGAAGAAGCACATGTAACTGGTTCATTAGCTGAGGATTCAACCCTTTTGGGCCTTACATTTGGTGGCTATCTTCGATCCAAGGTCCGTCATCATAGAGCAGACGTTTTTTCAGTCGGTGATTGATCTTAAGATAAGTTAATCTGGTTTTTAACGTTAAATGTAACATAGTGATTTTACCCAATGGTGCATGGCAGGTAAAGTGCATGAAGTGTTTAGGGAGATCAGAGCAATATGATCGGATGTTGGATCTTACTGTGGAGATCGACGGTGATATCAATACACTTGAACAGGCTCTTGCGCAATTCACCGTATCCGAAACACTTGCTGGGGATGATAAGTATAAGTGCAGTAGGTTAGTCCGGCAGACCATCTGACTAAAATTTATAGGGTTCTTATGTTCTTCCTAATTCTGATTATTGTTTGAGAAACTGTATCTTGTTGCTTATGTGATACACCAGATTTTTACTTACAGTCTTTAGATATAATCTTATCTAACAAGCTACTTGCAGTGGTATGAGTCCGAGATGGCTAGTCTGGTGCCTATAATTAAATATCAGTCACGGTTGGCATGTTCCATAGGAACTATCACAGAGAACACCACTCTGCCGTATTGTTCTGGCAAATTTCAAACTTTTAATAACGAACTCAAAAGAGTAATGTCAAAATATACTTTAATGGTGTACACTGTACAACGAGTCCATGATGAATAGCCTTCATCTTTCGATATGTTCTTTGTCTTGAAATATTGTGACTTTGAATCAAGACAAAATGATACGGATTTGGTTTTACTGCAGATGCATGTCTTATGTGAAAGCCAAGAAGAAATTGACAGTAATTCAGGCTCCTAATGTTCTTACAATTGTTCTCAAGCGATTTCGGGTAATTCATTTTCACTTGGCTTCAGATAAAATATACTGCCGTACATGATATCTAATTGCTGTGTTGGATTTATTTTCAGTCAGGCAACTTAGGCAAACTGAATAAGCTAGTTCGGTTTCCAGAGGTTCTGAACCTTGCTCCCTACATGAGTGGAAAGAGCGATAAACACCCTGTATATCAGCTCTATGCAGTGGTTGTTCACTTGAATATGATGAATGCTGCTTACAGTGGTCATTACATTAGTTATGTGAAGGATTTCCGTGGAGAATGGTTTAAAATGGACGACAGTAGGGTATGTACTTACTACCTCATAGATATATTGATGATGAGTCTGCACGTTTATAGTTAAAGTTTTCAATGCAACATGTCAAGTTCAGTTTCCCAGTTTTGAATTAGGGATTCTGTTCGCTTCAAGGTTGTGTAATAACGAGGTCTGACTGAGAAAAGACTTTTATTTCATGTAGGTAAGCCATGTAAACCTGGAGACGGTGTTATCTGCAGAAGCATATATACTCTTCTATGCAAGGTACTAGTTGGCTAATCTTTTAAAGAAAACTTCTTTCTTTTCCCTCTTGAAATTTAAGAATTTGGTAGTAATATGGCATTTGTTGCTCTCAGACAAACACCACGAGGTCCGTCTTTGTTGACAAGCAGCAGTGTGAACTCTGATGTGAAATCCAGAAGGAATATGGAAGCCATTGCTAAGAAGAAAAACATGAGGACCAAACCCAGCACAGATTATGCAGAATCTGTTATGCTGCATCAGGGATCTGAAAGACACCTCTATAAGATGCATCCCAGCGAGGATTGGGGAACTGTGTGCGAGAATCCTATATTGGATTCCTCAAGTGATTGTTCGTCAATTTTCAGTGTATCAGATGCTGGCTCGTATAGTACAGACAGCACGAAGGACTCGAATGCAGAGGATATATCTGGTTATATATTTGGTTCGAGCTTGCATCGCCAGTAGGTGCTTCTCTTGAACTCAATGCATCTGTATCCCCTCGTTCATTCAGTACCTAGAAGACGATGGAGCTGGCAGTCGTCCTCTTGTATTGAATGCAGCTGGGACGCGAAGCAATCAAAGAACATGGTGAAGAATGATGCATGTATCTGTTGAAGAAAGGGGAGGCGGCTCTCCAACGGCTGCTAAAACCTCGATAGCAGTTGTACAAGTAAATAATATATTTCTAACCCCATATAATTGTGTTGGGCCCTAAATGGGTGAACAACGAGAGAAGAGCAACTCAAACATTTTTTTTCGGCGTTTGAGTTGGTGATAAAATAGAGGTTGTAAATCTTTAGAGCTTTGTATCTCACAAACTTAGTCGTAGTTGACATGTATGTATAAAAGCCTTTGCGGCCTTTTTTAGACTCCGTTCTGTGAAATCTTAATTGGTGTTCTTTTTTTCTTTTCTTTTCAGTCAAGTGGAGCTTTTATGTCCGCTAGTGGCAGGTACATTGAATGAGTTCACAGTTCACACTGACTGAATAATTATTATGAGGTTAAAGGTTGGATTATAAATAAGACCCCCCTTTCTCCCTCAAGTTAATGCATACTTGGCTGTGACATGCATTTTAATAAATGTTAAATAGAGTATGTTGCAAGTGTAAAATGATTCTATTTCATTATATAGAATATGTTGTGAATGGAGAAATGATGAACCATATATGATAGGAGAAAATGAGATTAAAAACTAAGAATTGTGGTGGGGTAATTTAAATTAGGCAATTAAAAGAAGTGCGTATATATTTGAGGGACATTCGAAACTGACAGAGCGTACTAACCTGGGGTGGGACGAAGGGAGCAATTAATTTTTGAAACTTAGTTATTTGTCCAAATAATTATGAAGTCAAAGGTTGGATCATAAATAATAAATTAGTCCTTGAAATTTGGATAAAATAACGTTGCTTGAGCATTTGTTACTCTTCGTCAAGTCATGGGCGTTAAGTGTAAGGCCAAGTTTGGTAACATCGATTAGGTCAAGATAGATTTACTATCAGGGTGAATCCGGCGTTTGGTAGCACAGATATCTAATCTCTACAGCACGCGATTATTATGCGGCCCGACAAAAGCCCGCCAAAAACTTCCATTACCTGCAGATTTGGAATCGCACCAATATGCTGCGATTGAGAAACTGCATTGGATAGCTCACCACATTTGGCAAAAGGCTTGACACAATTGCCCTCACCTAGACACCTCAATTCCACTCATGTGAG